>VWYI01048521.1:5587-46684 GCA_013399455.1 Anthoscopus minutus
CCGAGGGGCTCCGTGTGTCCCGAGGGGATCGGGGTGTCCCGAGGGGCTCCGTGTGTCCCGATGGGCTCCGTGTGTCCCGATGGGCTCGGGGTGTCCCGATGGGCTCGGAGTGTCCGAGGGAATCGGGGTGTCCCGAGGGGCTCCGTGTGTCCCGAGGGGCTCCGTGTGTCCCGAGGGGATCGGGGTATCCCGAGGGAATCGGGGTGTCCCGAGGGGCTCCGTGTGTCCCGAGGGAATCGGGGTGTCCCGAGGGGCTCCGTGTGTCCCGAGGGAATCGGGGTGTCCCGAGGGGCTCCGTGTGTCCCGAGGGGATCGGGGTGTCCATGGGGAGGCTGCTGCTGCTTCACTCGCCCGCGGCGAGTGGGTCGTGCGCACTTCGAGCCCCCAGTACAGCCGCCACCTTGAGAGCGCGTTTTAAAAAGACATGTGTAATTAATTGAAAAAAATATAGTTTTATCTCTTCGGAGCAGAATTATACAGGACTACAGTATTGTTTACCTGTGGTTTAACACCCTTCTCAAAGCTTGCAGGCTTTTTTGGTAGTAGGTAGACCTATAAAATAGCTCTTTATTTTGCACCACTCTGCTGTAGCCAGCTGCAAGGAGATGCCTCTGTTGCACCTGGAGAAAATACCATGGGTGCAAGCAATGAAATAGGAAGGGAAATGAAAACCACTATATTTCTGTCTAGGCCAAATAAGAATTTCTGTCTTTACAGAATTAATCCTGTTGTTTACATTCCCTTACAAAGATATTCTTGCTCATTTTATTAATTTTATTTTTGTCATCAAATGTGTTTGAGGGTTAAAAAAGGATAAATCGGTGTAAAGTGACCTCTGCTTAAAGGAGCTCAGGTTAATTTATTTCTAATCTGTTCCTTCATAGACGGCATGAATGTCTTATTTATAATTGTGGATGATCTGCGTCCTGCCTTGGGCTGTTATGGAGATAGGGTTGTGAAGTCTCCTAACATTGATCAACTTGCTTCCCAAAGTATGGTGTTCAGCAATGCATATGCCCAGGTGAGATAAATTGCTTCAACATGTTTTCTCTATGCAAAATAATTACTGTTTTTTTCACAGTAGGTGTTATGCAGACCAGTGGAAAAAGCAAGTATTTATTAACTTGAAGTAGTTTCAGCAGAAAACAAATGACTGGGCTGAACTGTAGTGTGTGAATCTACCTTTACTAAGGTGAGAAAAATGAAAGCAGGGCATTTAAATTATGGTATTTGTTGTAGCCCTTGAAGGAGTAGATTGCCACTCAAGTGTTTTTACTGTTAGCAGCCAAGTGCTGCTTAAAAATGCCATTTTACTAAATTAAAACTTTCTTTTTCTACTTCTTATAAAAGATTATGTTTTGCTTTTTAATCTTTCGAGGGAATCAATTCTATAGAGTGCTATAAAGGTACAGGCTGTATAGTAAGCATCACTCTAAAACAGAGGACAGAAAATGTCACTAATTGCTCTTCACTTGAATACTCTGCATAGGATGTCTACCTTCCCAAATTCTTCTCTGCTGAGAAATTAGAAGTTTGGGAATTCCAGCTAGGGAATAGGACTTCAAAGCAATAACTCTTGGGTTTTGTAAGTCTGAAGCAGAATTGATCAGACCTTTGGACCATAACTCAGACCTGTGTTTATCCTTTCTTTATTTTTAAGGCAGTGCAGATCAACTAGACTTTTGTTTTTTATCAGCACAGTCCACCTGCCACTGCTGCTTCATTCTGTGTGATGTCAACAACCAGATTTCAAAAGCACTGCCTTTATGGAACCTGCTTTCTTTTTTAAAAGCTTGCAGTTTGGAATTGAAATGCTTAATGAGGATACTGTTCATTCCAATCTGAAGTATATGAAACTTCTTCCCTTTGATCCCCAAATTTTCAGATGGTTATGCCCTAGCTGTTGATGCCTTGAGAAGCTACCTAGAACAGAGGTTAGACAGTATTAAAGGAATAAAGTAGGTATTTATTTAAAAAGCCTTCAAAGGATACACCTTGGGCAGTAGAAGAGCCTGGCTGAGGCTACACCCAAGATGGAGAACGGGTGTCACATTTTCACACTTTTATAAGTTTTGGTCCATTTACATATTGGGGTTAATTGTCCAGTTACAGCTTCAGGTTATAAAGTCCCATCCTCCCAGATTGCTCTGCTCAATTTGTTGTTGTTTATACTTTTTGGGCCTGAAGCTGCAATGGTGTCCTTGATTCTCAGGCTGGAAAAGGATTGTTTTGTCTGACTGAACTGTGAAGAGAACTTGCTGACACTTTAAATGAAGTTCAGAGTTATGTACTAATGCAGTACAGGATATGGAAGACATGAAAGCTAAAACTTAAGGCACTAACTATGCCCAGGTTAGTTCACATGTGTATTTTGGTTTTTGTTCCAAATTTCTGTTCTTGGCTGTCTTTCCTCAGCAAGCCGTGTGTGCTCCCAGCAGAGTGTCATTTCTCACTGGCCGCAGACCTGACACCACCCACCTCTATGATTTCTACTCATACTGGAGAGTTCATGCAGGAAACTATTCCACCATGCCCCAGTATTTCAAGGAAAATGGCTATGTCACCCTATCTGTGGGGAAAGTTTTTCATCCTGGTATGGTTTGAATTGCCTTTTGCTTAACACAGAAATGCTTGATGTGTATAGTCTCAGAAACTTAGATAAGTATTGATGTGTGATTCTCGTCTATATTAAGAACCTAAATCATGATCATAAGCCAGATTTTACAGTGGTTGTCATTAAGTCTTAAGGCATTAGAGATGAATGTATTAGATGACTTTTATCTAATGGTTGTTTTCACATCTTGTCTGGGAATTGTGGGAATAAATGTCTAACATTCTAAAAATACATCTGGAAGTTAGGTATCTGCTGAAAATGAAATTACTTGTTGGCTTTGTTCTGCCTGTACATGCTTCATGTTCCCTAATAGGCTGTGAGTCTGGATCAGAACATGTAGAATGTATGACTAATGCTTCAAGTTCAATAGGAAATCAGTTCACTAGTTAAAAGGCAGTAACTGAAGCAGTAACTCAGTTATTACTGAGTTGAAAAATATTGGAATACTGTTCTTCTTTTTGGCAGTTTCTTATCCTAGAACTAAACTTATGTGGATAATTTCAGTATATGTTTCAGTTTATAGTAAAACTAATCAAAGATATGCCTGAAGACGGTATTAATCCTGGGTGTTCTTTGATTTTCTTTTTAAATTTTTGTTTTATTTTGGTTTTTTGGGATTTTGTTGGTGTTCCCTGAATTAAGGCTCTTCAATAGGCTTGAGTCTCCCTCACTCTTAAAAGTATTTCAGGGAAAAATACCTGTCTTAAACTTTTTGACTTTTATTTCTTGTTATCTTTTCCTCAGTTGTCAAAGATTAATTTGAAATGTTTCTTAATTCAGAATAATTTTTAAAAAAAATTGAAGACAAGTTAAACTTGTGTCTGAGCTATTCCTGGTTCAGTGAACTATTAGAGCATTTTTAATATCTCTATCTATTCCAGGGATTTCATCCAATTACAGTGATGACTATCCCTACAGTTGGTCCATTCCTCCCTTTCATCCTTCAGCTGAAAAGCATGAGAATGACAAGGTAAGTGTGATTTGTGGCACTCTGTAACAGACAAAGGTGTTCAGGATATAATCGAGTTCTTTGTATCAAGGACTGGCTCTGCTCTCTGGGTTTTGAGGCTGCACTCTTGTGCAGGAAAACAACTCACCACTTCAATGCTTTGTTTCTGTGCTTTTCAAAAGAAGGCCCAGATTATCAGATGTGTGTTTTGTTAATCAGTGTGCCCATCCTCCATCCTGCAGATGGCACCAGATAAATAGGTATTCTGAAACTTCAGTTACTGAGATACAAGCAAGAATTATCCTTATTTGTGTCTAAGTCATGAATTCCTTTATCTGAAAAGTGTAGTTGTCAACTTGCACCTAAAACTCATCTGGCTTTACTTTAGTTAGTGACAAAACATTGTCAATAGTCTTGGTAAACTTAATGTGATAAAGGGCTCAGGACCGAGTGAGCAGCGGCCATAATTAAAATAATATTTAAATAATCTGAAACTTTATAATCTGATCCAGTTTTCTAGAATGTTTCTTATTCTTAAGTGTGACACAAAAGAATCTGGTTTATCTTTTTGCAAACATTGCATTAGCATCATGTGTTGGAGTCTGTACACTGCCCAGCAGAAGTTGCAGTCATGAGGGTACAGACAGCCTTGGCAATACTTTGGTCTTGGGTTTACTGCTGGAAAAAGACTGGTTTTAATAACAGCAACATTTGCATCCATGGCATAAAGAAAAGTATGTTCATATAGCAACCCTCTCTGCTGAGGCCACCTTTCCCTGTTTGGTCTAATTTATCTCTCTTCACTGATTACACATCAGTCGCTGCTGGCATTTGCTCAGAAACTAAGTCAGTAGCTTCCAGGCAGTTTTCTATGAACTCTTGGGAACAGAAGGAATTGAAATGTATATATACATGGGATAACCAAATGCTGCTGCATATCCGTTAGATCAGAGATTCTATTCATCATAGAAGCTGTGGGCTTTTGACCCATGTGACTACATTTAATCTTCTACCCAGCTTTAGAGAGGATTTCTGCATTTTCATAGGTGTGGAAGTTGCATTTTTTGTTGGTAGAAACAAACTGGTTTTAAAGTTACAGAACAGAGGATTTTGTCTTTGTATTTAAGAGAAGTTACTGAACTTTTTTTTTTTTTCACGAAGACTTGTAAGGGAAAAGATGGAAAGCTTCATGCGAACTTGGTGTGCCCAGTGGATGTGACAGAAATGCCTGGGGGGACTCTGCCTGATATCCAGAGCACTGAGGAGGCCATACGCTTACTGAATGTCATGAAAACCAACAGGCAAAAGTTCTTCCTGGCTGTTGGCTACCACAAGCCACATATTCCACTGAGGTACCCACAGGTGAGGAGACTGGAACCTGCAGGAAAGGAAACTTAGACAAATGTTGCTTTTGTTTTTAAAAGCTGTTCCCACAAATGCTTTATTGCTGTTTCTGGAAAGCAAGTTGGAAACCAGCCTTGATTTGGTGTAACTTCAGGAGTCACCTGTGATGTATTTCAGAATGTTTAATGAGAATGAATTGTGACTCCTCAGCCAAAAGCCAGGCTTCTGCCACCATAATGGTGACTGCTACTGTGTGGAGATGGGCTTCAGCTTGATGGAGTATGACATAATGAGGCCTTACAAGATCTTGTATTTCATTCTCTGTTTGACTTGGTGGCAAAACTCCTACTGATTTCAAAGTGGTGTTGGACCTTTTATTGCAGTTTTGCTTTGAGATACGGGAGACTGGATTTAGGTATTTACTAACTCAGTATTTTTGAGGAATTGGTTAGGTTAGGGATGTCTGGTATTGCTGTGTTTTACACTCTGGTGGAAAGGTAATGAAACCCTGTAAGGTTTAACATTAAAGGGTCTTGTGAGGGAGGATGGTTGGTGTTTAAACACAAAATTCACAGGATATGTTGGAGGTGAGGAAAGTCTTTATATGTTTTTTGTGTTTTAAAGGAATTTCTCAAGTTGTACCCCTTGGAAAATATCACACTGGCCCCAGATCCCTGGATACCTAAGAAACTACCTTCTGTGGCATACAACCCCTGGATGGATATCAGAGAGAGGGATGATGTGGAAGCATTAAATGTTAGTTTCCCTTATGGAGCACTTCCAGATGATTTCCAGGTAAGCTATCAATACAGTGCTCTGAAGTCAAACTGCTTTCACTTGCAAGATTGTTCCTTGACTCTCCAATGCTTATGCCAAAATTAGGTGCATTGGCTAGACCAAGAGATGAAGAACAGGTTGGTTTGCAGTGTTTTGCTTGAAAGCACTTCTGAGAGGCGGAATTTTCTAACTGCTCCCTCCCAGATTACCTTTTCTAGGACATTAATTGGACTCCAGACAATTAAAATTAAAACTTTACAAGTGGAGTCCCTTAGTTCTTTTACACAGCCACCCCCTGGTTTTTCTGTATGTGTCTGGGGAGAAACTTTTTCTTTTCTCTCCTGTTTTCTTAACTTGCAGCGGCAGATTCGTCAGAGTTATTATGCAGCAGTTTCTTACCTGGATGTGCAAATTGGCCTACTTCTGAATGCTTTGGATAATGTAGGACTTTCAAATAACACGATAGTAGTTTTTACTTCTGATCATGGTAAGCATTTAAATCTTTCTCGAGCTTACTGTTAAGAGCTTGATTGTGCAGCTCAGTGCTGGCATATTAAACCAGTGTGTGCTTCTACAGTGTCAAGCTGAGCTATCTTGTATCTCTGTTCCAGAGCTACCTTGTACCTCTGGCTCGTCTGAGCCAGATTGAGGGGACTGGCACTGGCTTCTGTGGCTGCACTGTTCTGTTCCCACAGGCACTTTAATCAGGTTGAAGATTTGCTGGTGAGGCTGCTTGCCAGGACACGAGGCTGAGCTTGCTGTATTCCCACCTCCTACCCAAGGAGTGACTCTTGCTGGGAACTGTGCTCTAAAAGTACAGCCACCACTCCTCCCCCCTTACCATTTGTAGAAAGCCATCTGGTACAATGGGTAACAGGCTTTCTCATTAACTGCTCAAGCATGTTTTCTTACACTTGTCATTGCTGCTTGCAGAGCATCTTAACTCATAGGGATATGGTTCCCTCTCATGACTGAGATCCTGCACACTCTGGATCCTGGTAGTAAAAAACTTAATTTGAACTGTGGGACAAATACCTAAATCGTTTAATGCTTGTTTCAATGCTCTAATATTCATCAAAATAACCCTGTCATGATCCATTTAATTGTGGGATGGCTTAGCTGATTTAAACCAGTTAGGATGTGAATTAACTACATTGGTTTAAAGTCACATACACAGTTAATTTGAGTTGACTTCTGTGAGCATGTATATATAAGCTTTTAAAAGCAGAGCAATGGGATTAATACTTTTGGTGCTAAAGTGATGCTAGATGTTCTTCTGACTTGTTTGTAAACTGAATTTTTCTTTTCCTTGCTTTGGATAACTGTAAACAGTTGGTGTTTCCAGTACCATGGCTGGCAAAGTGATCAAGAAAAAACGTGTTAAAATAGCTGTCACAAGTTCTTTTGTCTTCCCTCAAAGTGAAGCTGGTGGTGTATCTGACTGGAAGGAAGTCATGTTGGCATCTCTTTCAAGAGGAAGGAGCTGAAAAGTTTTATCTCTATTGCTTCCTCAGGGGGAGCATCCTGGTATGGCAGTCTGGCATTGAGACAGCCTTGGCTCCAAGGGATGTTCAGCTACAGTGTTAACAGGAGTATTGGAGAGCTGGCAGTTGCCCAAAACTTAAATGAATGCCTTGTGGAATTGATGTGCAGACTCTTGCAAGCGCTGTGACACACCCCAATCCCTCTTTTCTGCTTTTTTAATGTTACTTTCCTAATTCAAATCTTGAGAATCTAGAAATAAGGAAAGATGTAATTCTTTCCTTTATAAAAGAGTATCAAGTTGCAAGATTTAGGTGGCTGTTGAAGTAAGCTTCCACATTAGAGAAAAGTTTTGTTACATCTAAATACAGATTATTTACCTTTTAATATAACCTTTATAATAGACTGGTGGCCTCAACAGTCAATTTACAATGAAGAAGAAATGACTAGTAGATTTCAAAACAGTATCTGCACTGAATTGTGTTCTTTGTCATCTAGGGTGGTCCCTGGGAGAACATGGTGAATGGGCAAAATACAGCAATTTTGATGTTGCTACTCGAGTGCCTCTGATGTTTTATGTCCCAGGAATGACAACTTCCCCTGTCAGTCAAGGAGCAAGGGTCTTCCCCTACCTTGACCCTTTTAGCCATATTGGAAGCTCAGCACCTCAAGGTAAATTTCCAGTGCTTATTTTTTGTTTGCAGTGGCTACATAGAGGTGGTGATGTGTCTCCAGGCACCATGAGAATTTACTTTGTCTTTCTGAAGGACTCTTTTTCCAAACTAATGGATATGATTATTTCTAAGGCTATTGGAGAAACATAAGTGCAGAATTTTTCTTCTAAAAGTACATTCTAAGTGCATGGACCGGTATCTTCACAGCTAATTGCCACTCCTTAATTGCCTTTATTTTAGTACCCCCAAAAATCCTGTACAGAGCACTTTGAATAAAACACCAACTGATTTATTGGAAAAGTTATTGTCCAACCACCCTGTTCCATAACTTACATTTTGATATTTCTTCTAGGGCAAAGTAAAAAAGTAGTGGAGCTGGTATCTCTCTTTCCAACACTTGCAGAACTTGCTGGCCTGCAGGTTCCTCCTGCATGCCCAGAGATGTCGTTTGGGGTTGTGCTGTGCACTGAGGGGACAAGCATTGTCCACTACTTCAATGTCTCTGAAGGAAAGGTGGAGGATGACAAGCAAGGGTGTGATGACACTGACAGGTGTTTTAATGAAGAACCTGTTGCTTTCAGCCAATATCCCCGGCCTGCAGACACTCCCCAGTGGAACTCTGACAAACCAAAGCTGAAAGACATCAGGATCATGGGCTATTCCATGCGTACCATTGACTACAGGTACACTGTATGGGTTCAGTTTGATCCCAGCAACTTCAGTGCTAACTTTGAGGATGTCCATGCAGGAGAGTTGTACATGATGGAGAATGACCCAAACCAGGATTATAACATCTATAACAATACTTCACATGGTTGGTTTTTCAAAAAAATTCTTGACTTTCTAAAGCACTAGGATTCAGAAACTTCTTTGTGCCTGTCCTTGCAAGTGAATTAATGCTTCCTTCTTTTGTATAAAACCTTTCTGTTGTACAGAAGAACATTTGGATTGAATAAAAATCCTGTTTGTATCAAAACCAGCTATTGCCTTTGTGTTGTTACTTACTGCTCTGAAGTAGACAGAGGGGACTTCTGCAGCTGTGTTTTCAAACACAAGCTTGTAACGCTTCTGAAAAGGCCACATAGAGCATCAGGCTCTGTCCTGCTTTGAAAAGACAGGTGTCTGCTTAAGGAAGGCAGAAATATCCCTTGAAATGGAAAAAAATAATTGTAAACCACCCTCCCCCTTTGTGAATTATTACAGTCTTGAAATCAAGGTGCTCTCAGGCAAAGATATGGGAATAGGAATAACAGTTCTTTGCTAAGGAAATTAAAATAAAAATGCAGTAGTACAAATGCAAAAATCCTCCGAGAAAACCAGCCCACTGGCAGAGTCAGAATACAACCTGTTGGTCAGGGTGTTGGTAGCAGTCTGATTAAATGGTGGCTGCAGTCGTCCTGCTGGAGGGACAGGTGTGGTTCTGTTGAAGCAGTGATCCTGTAGAAGGGTGGAGTTTTCCTCTGAAGATCCAGTGGTGATGTAGAAGGGTCTGATATTTCTTCTGGGAATGCAGTGGGGAAAGGCTGCCTGTGGTGTGCAGAGTCTCAGATTTTATCCAGGTAGGAATGCTTGGCTCCTCCCCCTGGGTGGAGCATCTCCCAATGGGATGATGGAATTTTATCAGTCATGCAGTGAGGCTCAATGGCCCATGAACAGCAGAGATCCCCTGGAGGGAGGATGGGTCTGGAAGAGATAAAGAACACTGCCACACCTGGTTTCAAGAGGTAGTAATAGAATATGTACTTTCGGGTTACATCTTGCATTGCAACCCAAGATAGGCTCATACTGTGAAATATCTCGGTGGTCTTCTGTAGCAAGTGAGGAATTACATTTTATTATCTGTGCTGAAACTGTTGGTGTGAAATGTGGGAAACCAGCAATGTAGACATTTGAGTGGTGGTGTGGAGAATGTAAGTTGTGACATAGGTCCTGTCCCCTTTGCCCAGTAGACTTGGGGCTGGACTGGTCAAGCAGACATTTGATAGTGGGAAGGGCTGAAGTGTTTGCTTTCATTAGCCTTACTCTTACTAGAGTACAAAGAGAAACTTAATGTGTTTTGTTCAAAATTTAATTACTTTAAATAAAAACTTTAATTTTGAATTCATACTTCTTATGATACTGCAGGAGAATCTGAATATTCAGCCAGTTAATGTGTGTGAAATGAGTACTTTCATCAGTAAAGTAACACTAAAGACTGGGAGGTTCTGTGGATTTTCCTGAGGATTGGACTAATGAGTCTCCACAGGTGAGAGAAGATGGAAACCTTTATCCTTTGGAGCTGGCTGGTTGCAGAGCTACTCAGTTGTCACATCCAGTGACAGAGACCTGGATGTTTGCCTTCCTAGGTGCTAATGAGCTTGGCATTCTCTGTTTTGGACTAGGAGAGCTAAAAGCCTCCCATCTGAATTTTTAGTGTGGCATTTAGCAACACGGGATGTGGAGCATTAGTTGTCCTAAGCTATGCTGTAGGTAATGTCCAGATGGGCAAATGCATTAAGGTATATATATATTTGGGAGCTTGTATCTGAGAAAAATTGTTTGGCTGAGTATTTTAAGTGCTGTCTGTACTTTGTGCTCACAGCCACAAGGTACATGGTACTTTAGTGTGAGGGCAGTAATTTGAGTAGTTTTCTATCAGCCTGCTGGATTTCTGCAGTTCTGTCTTGGTAATCGAGAGTCTCTGAATTTGTACCTTAAAAAATAAAGCTCTTTCAGATGATGTTAACTCCTACTACTTTCCTTAATGAACTGCTTCAATTCCTACAAAAAGCTAGCCATTACTTGTCTTCCTCAGATAAATTGACTTTAATATCCTGGAGAAGCCATAGCTATAACTTTATTTCATTAAAATCCATGTGACAGTCTTATTCCTAATTAATGTAGGGATACCCACGATGCATCTTATTCTCTGTAAGAAGACAGTGGTTATTTAGTGCCTTAAACTCATTTACAAAAATTTATTTCTTAAGAACTTTTCATTTGTTTTACTCAGCCTGAGATCCTGTGTGTTCTGCAGCATTATTATTCCAGGTAAAAATGTAGTTTTCCCTCATTTATGCATACTTAGATCCTCAGCTGGTGTGAAGTACTTCAGTTGTGTGTAGCAGATTCAATGTAGCTATACCAATTTCACACTGACTGAAGGTGTGTTTTACTGAGAGCAGTGCCAGGCAGAGATCTGGAGTCTGCAGCTAGAGCTAATTATATCACTGACACACTTTCCTTCAAAGGAAAATCAAGTAATGGGGAAGTTATTTTGGGGAACGTATTGAAGTGTTAAGGATTAATCTAAATCTCTGGTATGCTGGGTCAGTAATACAATGTGCATTTAAAATTGTTCTGGCAAATGGATGTTATCTGAGACTTGGCTATGTGAGCTTTGTGTTTTGTTCTCCTGCTAAGACATCTGCAAAACCCCCCCCCCCAGTTTTTGAGAGATGTAACATTATAGCATGTAGATAAATTATTTAGGATTTTATTTGCATGGAAACATTTCTGTGCATACTCTGCCCTAAGCCTTCCATCATTTCAGGCAATTTAATTTTTCAAGTGGAGATAAAAGTCCTGGTGCTAGGTGATGAGTATTTTTTTTCTCAAGTCATTCTCTTTATATTGAAAGGGAAAAGCTGCCCTTGACCTTTCTTAATCAAAACCCAGTAATCTTTTGGGGAGACATGAAACAGAATTGTTTCTGGCAGCCAGTGAATCAAGATGTATCTGCAAGCTCAGGGCAAGGATGTTCCTGAGTAATTGCAGAAGTCCCTGGGTGGGGTTATTCAGTGCACCTGGAGAGCTGGGCCCTTCTGCCTGCTGCTGAGGTGAGGCAGAGTGTTTCTGGGGATGAAAGAGGCACAGCAGTAAAAAAACCCTCTGCTCTTGCAAGTGCCATGTTAGTTTTGTTAGAGAACTGGGTGAGCGAGGCGCAAATCCAGCAGTGACGAACCGAGAAGGCCCATTTGTTCAAAACACTGCTTCTGCTGGAGAGCCTGAGCTGTGGGTCTTGCTGGTTTGAGCAGCCTTCACTGAAGAACAAAAGAGCTTAACAGGAGCAATAAAAGTAAAGTGCTCTTGTGAGCAGAGCTGTCTCTAGAGGGAAGAGATTGCGAGCCAAGCATCAGGAAATAAATGAGATGCCAGCATTGACCCTATTTCTCAGGATGGCACCAGAACAGCTGGCAGAACAGCATGATGCTGCCTCAGCAGGAATTGTTACCTGTGGTACATGTGTGGAGAGCCTCCAGTGGGGACTGCAGAGTAGCCACTGTAAGCACTTGGCACAAAGCAGAGTCAATAAACAGACCTCTATTAATAAGCTAATGTGCAGCAGTGATTAAGCAATGGAATTAAGATTTTGGTCTCTAAACAGCTGTACATCAATCAATCATAACTCAAGATGTTTTTTCAAGTGCGTAGATACACAGAACCCTAAACCAAACTTTTTGCAGGAAAGTAAAATATATGCTATGTACAAAGCAGAAGCAATGGCAATCTTGAAAAAAAAATGGAGGCAACTGTGTTTGGGTGTTCTTCGTAGCACTGCAGGAATATTTATGGCATGCTGTTTGCAAAGCAAAGATTTGGGTCTAATTTCAGGCATGCTGTGCACACTGGAGTAGATGGAGATGCTGTAGCTTCATGCTGGTGCTGTGCAACAGATTGGAATCCCCCCTTTGGCCTGTGCTTGCTGGGGGAAATGAGGTATATTTTGGATTAATGTGAGAGTTGCAAGTGTGTCTGTGTGCTGAGGCAGGCAAAGGCAACTGAGAGTCCCAGCCATTGGTGACATGTTACCTAATGAATCACCATTACATGTTAATTATATATTAGTGACTTGCTGCTGTGCTGTCCTGGTCAAGTGGAGTCCCCTGCTGGAACGAGTGTTCCACAGCATGAAGGATGGGATGTGGACATAATTCAGTATCAGGAATGTTAATTCCTAGTGCTAATGTGTATTTTCTTTGAGAAGGACCATAATGTCATGGTTGGCACCCAGACTTGCAGGGCACTGTTCACAGCTTACATTTCATGTACCTGGGAAGTGCCTCCTGGTAGTTGCAGCTGAGTTCCTTTGTTGAATGTGTGATTCTTTTTCTTTTTTTTTTTTTTTTGTTCTCCCTCCAGTGGTTACTTAGCATTCAAATGTGAAACGCTACATAAAGAATGAAATTGCTCTCCTGGTAACCAGGTTTTCCTGTGCTTTACAGTTTTCTAGGCTATAGAACTTCTTGCTTTTCACATCAGAAACTCCCAACCTAGTTAAGATGACTCTGTGTCAAAACTTTTTATGTCTTTGTGTTTGACTTCCTAGATAATGAAAATTATCTTCAGATCTGCATGGGTGGATCTTGAGTTCAATGTTCTTCTCTGCCTAAATGTACAGATCTCCATTTAAAGTCTGTGGGAGCTCTGCTTATGAAAGAAGATAGACTACCAATGTCAAGATCCACCATATGAGCAGTGAAAAGAGCTTTTTGCCCTCTATCTGTAAAACTTGGCTCAGTGCTGAGCAACAGAAGAACATTTCTATCCAGCAGTGTGTGAAGGCCCCAACTATAATGGAGTTTTGACTAAGCAAGAGGAAATGGCAAAGTCTGAGATGTTTCTGTAGGTGCAGTTGGACAGGGAGTGGGATAATGGAGTGAGGTAGCAGAGAAAGGAACATAATGCAATGAGCAGTGAAAGCAGATGTAAGTCATGATCTGAAAGATTACAATCCAGCAAGAAAACATAAATCTAAAGAGAACAAGATTGGGAGGGGAAATGTGTATAACTCTGGTTTAGTTTCTGCATACATTTAGGGGAACTCAGACCTTCCTATTTCTGCTCTAATTTTCTCCCGTGTTTTAAGTTTAAAATCTATGAGCTTTGTAAATGTTGTATTTGCAAAGGTTCTTTGAATTTATCTCTGAAACACTTTTGAAAATCTGCTTTAGTATATTGTGCTTTTTGTCCCAAGTATATTCAATCTGGGTATATTCAATCTGGCATTATCCATGCATTCAAAATGCTTGCCCTTTTCTTTTAATCCCAATGCCACAGTTGAATCAAAAGTCTGTAATTTCTAGTATGTGATTTACTTGTACTGAAGATTCCCTGTCTGCTGTGTGACTGAAGAGCAGTTACCTGTAGGTTGCAAACACATAATGGTTTGTGCTCCAGGGCCACCCTGCCCTGAATGTCTGGCAGGCCTTGGGGTTGGATTCTGCTGAGGCTGCTTGGTAAGGTGGGGACAAAGGCATCAGTGTGGTCGTGCTGCAGTGCTCTGCTGGGCTGCAAGTGTGGCTGCAAGCTTATGACCCAAGTCCTGCTTGTGCATCTTCTGTAGACATTATAACAGCTGCCTCAGTATTATCTGGCTGCAGCCTTTTTTAATCTTTTTTTTTGTCAGGGAAGTGTTGATTTGATTAAATCAAACTGTCTTACATAGAGATATTACTTTGGTGACAGCTGTATTGAAAAGTTTTGATTTGATAAGATCAGGGACCTTCACTTTAATTTTATTTCAATTTTTTATTATATTGCATAATTTTGACATAATTTAAAAGCGTATTATAACAAATGAGAATGCAATTACTTTGTGAGAATAATAAAGGCAAATATAAAAATTTTGATCTCTGAAGGAGTGTTCATCTGCATCAAAATGAAGCCACTCACTTCACAAGTGTCAATTCACGTTTATGAACCAGATTTTTATGTCATTTTTGTCTTGTGGGAAAACTTTGAAATTTTGGCAGCAAGAAAGTGATGGAAAATCCCAATTCGTGCATCTCCTTATGGCATTAAAATACCAATTCTAATCTGGCTTCACAAATAATTATTCACATTAGCAGAGTACTGAGGGCTGGAATTGGGTTTAGGCCATTTCTGTTTGCAGTGCTCTAGGAAGAGTGGGCCAGGAGTTGGACTGGATGGTCCTTGTGGGTCCCTTCCAGCTCGGGTTGTATGTTTCTTGTTCTTCCCTGAGAAATGGAGCAGCAGTTTTTGAGCTTTTTGTTCTAATTCCCATCTCACTGCCAGCGTCAAGCTCTGTTGCACTGCCTCACAGTTCACCCCCTGCTGCTGTCAGATACTTCTCCTGCTTCCAGGAAAGCCAGGCTACTCTGCACAGCCAAAAAATGCTTCCCCTGGCAAGAGATCTGCAGTGACTTTTAAGCAGGGCTCTTTTTTTCCCCCAAACAAATTGCCTAATAAGAAGGCAAATATTAATCACATGTCTGGAAAAAGTTTGTTTTGATCTCTGTCTGCTATTCCAGCTTTAAAGAACAGAGCCCTTTCTGAAACGTTTTCCTGGTAATAGAATTAGAACATAATTCCTAGAAGACAAATCTTGGCAGGTATGAAGTATATAATACCTATCCTTGACTGAACCTACAGCCTAGCCTAATACTTCCCACATTTTCCTGGTTTCAAAGTGAGTTTGATCTTGTGCTGAAGGAAATGATTCTTTTTACTTGAGCCCTCTTGAATATTTCACAGTAAGAAGGATGTGATCCATTACTTCAGGAGCCCTCATTATGTGCAGCTGTGGGATACTCATCTTTTTCCTTTATCTGCTCTGCTGGAAAACTTGGATACCTTGTTTTACTAAAAAAATCAAGACCAGGGATGTTAAAAATAGATGGGTTTATTGAACTTGATGGAATAATCATTTTCTTGTCGCCAATATTATGTTTTCTTTACTGAAATAAGATTAGCAGAGATTAAAGCTATTTATTTTGGAGGTATAGCATTCTGGTCAGGGAAGCTGTGACGGGTTTTTCCTTAAAAGGATCTTAATATTTTAAGATTTCATTCTCATTTCTTTTGAGGGTTATTTGTTTCTATAACTGCTACTCTTGCCTGCAATTACTCTTGTACAAGAAAATACTTGGTGGGAACACCCCAAGTACCTTCTGCATTTGTTCCATTTTCCTCAGTTAAAGCAACAATGTTCTTTCTGATATAAAGCCATGGAAATGAGGTATTACTTTTTTCACTGCCTTAATAAGGGATGGTTTGTCTAAGGCTTCTTCTAAGATTCACTTCATGAACAGAGTAAGCACTAACCTTCCTTTACCTTTATCAAATAACAGTGAGGGCCTGACCTAGTAAAGCATTAAGCCATGCACTTGAGTACATTCCTGGTCAGTAAAACACTGATGTGTGTGTTTAAAATGCTTTGGTGAGTCCAGGTCAGAAGTCTGTGGCACAACCCTCCCAGTGCTAGTGCCACCAAAGAGCCAATGGCCTGAAGAGACCTGCCTGAGTGGGGGACTGAGTGTTAATCAGTAGGATTTCATTTCTTCTAGGAAAACAAATCTGTCTTGGTGCTCTGTGTTTTAAGGTCAGTTGTTCACTTTTGATGAATGTGTTGGGTAAACGTGGCAAGGTTTTGGGAGCACAGGATGGAATTTCTGTGCTAGTGATGCTGCATGAACTTCCCACATCTCTCTTCCACCTCTCCCTTCAAACTTTCTCGTAGTTTTTAGTTTAAAAGAAGAGCCAGGTCTGGATTTCTCAAAATTTCTTGTATCCTTGATTACAGATCAATAGTACTTCATTTTTCCTGAGAGGTTTAAATGAGTCCCAAGACATTAAAGCTAAAAACTAGGAAATGCATACACACAATGTTCAACATAAATTCTCCCCCACAAACCTCGTATAAACCTTCCCTCTGCTTACAGACAGTGCCCGGCTCCCCTGTGCATCGCCTCCTCCTCGATACCGCAGCTGGGAAGGAGGCAGAGGATCCCCCTGCTCTGCCCGGCTTTGCCAGGGCTTTGAGCGCGTTCTTGCGACTCAATCTGCAATGTGGGAGCGGCTCTGCTCTGTAATTCCAGCGCTTCTCGACTAGAGGTCAGTAACACATCAAAGAACAGGAGCCTGAGAACCAGAAAGTCTGGGATAGTAGCTGCAGCTAAACATTTCATTTTTTATTTGAAATAAAGACTTGTGATTTGGTTAATCAGCAGTAGCTATAAGTCATACAGCTATGGGATAAAAGTAGTGGAATGCTTCTATTCTCTATTTTTAAAATTTGGTTTTGGTATTAGAAGCAAGTTGTAAGTAGTGCTTGCAAAGTTTAAACAATATGAAAAAATTATCTCCCTTTAAACATCAATTGGTCTTATGTAGAAGGTTGAAAATTTTGACTTGATATGTAGTTTAGAAAATAAATCTGATTTTCAGAAATTTTTGCTGCAAATTCTTTAGATAGTCACTTTAGCTGCACTGGCATTTTCTCCTGAAGGGCTGGCTAATTAGCTTGGAAGAGAAAAGCAGTGTCTGAAGCAGAGATGGCTAAAAGTAGATTATAGATAGGCTCAGAGTCCTTTTTTTGTGTCTTTACAGCTTCAAATGTGGAATAGATCAGTCACTATTTAATAAAGGGCAGGTTTAGGAATGCATAAAGGTAAAATATTTGTTTATTTCAATTTACTTTTAAAATAACCATTATTGTTCTGTAATAATTCAATTCTGTTTTTTTTCCCACTGAACTGTGCCTACTCAGTGATAGAGGAATTGGTCATCTGGACAATTAAAAGCCATGTATGGAGTATCTCTTTCTTGTCCAGATACATTTCTTTAAAGGATGTCCAGAGATATGCTGCCATTTTAACAGCAAATTTGTCAAAGACATACACCGAATTATTTCTTCATAAATGCAGGCACAAAGAATTCTGTTTGTATTCTTTGAGTGTGTCCTATCCTGAAAATACTAATTTCCTTTATCATGAATAATGCCATTACTGAGTGGTTTTGCTGAGGCATTTACTTCAGCTGTGTTCATGACCGTGATTAGTGCATTTGTCTCCAGCTAAAATGCTGATTCCTGTTTGAATACTGCATCCCTAAGAGATGTTCTCTAAGTCTTTATGAAGGAGACATTTCTATTTCCAGCATTTTTGTGTCAGTTATTTTTTTCCCTGCAGACAGAAACCTAGACCAAGGAATTTCGATAGTCTTGATGCTCAAGTCCTATTTCCTCCCCTCACACCACTTTTGCACTTGCATGATACATTATGATTTATGCTACAGTTGGTAAGATTGGAACCAAATATAGTATTCCAAAAAAGTGCTATCTGTACAGATAAGCTCATAGGGAATCTGTTGAATAGTAAAAATATAAGGTCATGTTTGCATTAAAAACTCCCAGTGTATCTTGAACTGAAAATTTAAAGAAATAAAACCAGGTGAGTGAGGTTCCTGTTGTAAACTGAAAACACAGCTACTTCTTGGGCTGGAGCAGCAAAATACATTAGTCCAAAAGTGGCTGGTTTCAAGAAATTATTATGCCTTGGAAATGTTATGTGCAGGACATGGAGATAAGTTTGAGGGATGGTATTTAGCTTCCTAAAGATGTTATTAATAATAGTTACATTTGGAATGGAAATCAGTCTGTAAAGACGTGTCCTTTTCTTAATTTCTCTTCTCAGGCAATCTTTGGGCAGCACAGCACCTTCACTGCTGTGGCCAGCTTGCAATTCCATGATCTCTATGTCCTGGCCAGTAACCCTGACCCACTTGGTGCATTACCAGCACCTCCCTATTTAGCAGCATCAAAGCAAAAAGATCTTCACAGCCAGCAGTCACTGACTGGGGGCTGAATGGTTTAAGTGCTTTTAAAAGCCCAGGGCAGTCATCTCTTCAGGTCTGGCATCTCTGTTTCTTGAGCTTGCACATTGGCAGAGGGCTCCCTCCAGCCTGCCAGCTCCAGAGTGAATGGTGACAGGCTGTCATCATCTGTTATACCCTGTCATTCTGTCGGGTTTAAAATGGAAACCTGAGCTTGCAGGATACAATCGAGGACTGTCACGCGTTTGATCATTGAATGACTTGGGGAAACCTCTTTCATAAGGTAAATCAAGTTCTCTGTTTGTGTGGCTGCATGAAAGGCACTGGGATTAGCAGATTTGCATTATTTCACTCAAATGACAAAGGTAGTTTTCTAGTTTAAGTGGTGCTCTGGTTTGAGTTTTTTTCCTAGAAAATGTTCAGTGTTTCAGATCTCCTGTTTGCAGTTCCAGACACAGTACCAACCATCGAGGTGGGAGGTTTGAGCTGTGGCTGAGCCAGCTGCCAGCAGCAGGAACTGTCTCACCTCCAAGCTGCTGTTCACAGCTGGCTGGCTCTACCCCTTTTTGGTGCATGTCTGATTCCCTGGAAACCAGTTCAGCTTGATAACCCACCCAGAAACACTTCTTTCTTCACCTTCCTCCTGTTGATTTAGCTCACCAGTAAGTCAGAATAGAACCAGAGCAGCAGCAGGAAGGAGTGAGTGGCCTAAGACACATCTCCTGCCTTGCAGATATTGGCACCAATGTGAAAAACATGGATCAAAGCAATGCAATTGCCTTCCCTTTCCTAGTAAGGTGTCTGAACATTTCCAGTGGCTTTGCAAGGAGCGTGGTGGCTGTATAAAGGGAGCAGTACAATTTGGGATGTGCATTAGTATTTTGTTGCCAGGGTGAACGTGGTAACCTGACCAGATTTCAGAAGGGGATGAGCACCAGGTGGGCACTAGATGAGCTATTCATATAGTGACACTATCACTTTCCAGAGTGGGCAGTATCAAGATCCAAAACCAGACTTTTTTTCAGGTGTAAAAGACCATTCAAACACTACTGCTTTAGGATATTACTGGTGGCTTTGACAGCAACTGAAAACAAAAAAATAATATTCCCATTGGGATGTTGCTTTATCCTGTGTTGTTCTGAACATTAATTTTTGTACAGTATGGTTTTTTACCATTATGGATCTATAGTCTAATCAGAAAATGATAAAGTTGTACAATATTAGCAGACAAGCCAATGTTTGCTTTAGGGTGAATAAGTTGTTCCAGCTCCAGGTGGAATTTGTAGGTTGGAACTTAGCAAATTTCTTCTCTTTCTCCCTGAAACTTTACAATCTCCTCTTACAGTCCACTGTCTTGGACTAACAAAGAAGGTCCTTTAGCTCTATGGTAGTACACTGTATGAGAAAGCCCAGCTTTAGTCCTATAATTGTTTTATCTCCATAGACTAATTTTGTTATTGTTTACAGCTTTTGAAAATGGGCTTATTGCCAATGTGAAAGCAAAGAGCAAAACTCTCTCTGTTACAATTTTCATACATCTGGTGCAATGATAAATATTTTATATTATTAATAATAAATAGCAGTTTTATAGAATTGGTTCCCTTTTATGGGCAATGGTAGGACAGCTGTCTAGTTTGTAGTTTTATAATTTGTCCTACAGGCAATTTGGTGCTTATGGCATATTGACTTCAGTAGGGAATTCTGCTTAAAACCTGATCACTCCATTTCCATTAGGGCAGGTGTAAGATTTGTGTTTCCATTGCCAGATCCCTGGGTGCCTCTATGGAGGAAGAAGTCAGTGGGATTCCCAGGTGTGTCCTGAATGTGAAAGGTGAACTTTCTAGGAACAATTAAAATGCTCCATAGTGTGAGAGAGCTGGAAAGTTACCTGCCCTCCCCTTAAGAATTGTTTTAATCTCTTCAGATTACCTTGTGACTTTGGCATTAGGAATAGGATCACAACTTGGATCAATGTTAATGAAATTGCAGCAACAACTCAAAAGTATATCCAGAAAAGAAGCCACATCATGCTGATACCATGGAAGTACAAAGACCTCCTTTTTGGTTTCCTGATGTATGCTGGAAGACATGTGTAACCTCATCAGTGTCCCTGTGTTTCAGTGGGACTTGCTGTGGGGAAGGGATTACTGTCTCTATCCGAAGGACACCCTGATTCATCTAAGTGGTGGTCCCAGCCCCAGAGAACAGCCACTGCCTGTGAGAAAGGCTGATTGTATTTAGCAGAGCTCTCCAGGTCTTGTGAGCTGAGCTAAGCTGCTGTCTGGCAGGTGAATTGGAAAGCTTGAAAGCAGCAAGGATCTGGAAGTGCTGCTGGCTTCCCCTAATGAGACCCTGACTGGTAAGTTGGGTTTAATACTTCTAACATTAATAGCAAAAATGCTGCAATTTACAGACTAGTTCTCAGACACAAGCCAGATACCAGGGATCCAGTAAAGAAAGTCTTAATGCCCAAGGCTATTGGGCCATTTTTTCACTCTTTCAAATAACCTTGCCTCTCATAAATCTGTTGCTCATTTAAAGCAAACTTTCTGCTTGCATCAGAAATTACTTCCAGCATTGGATATGAAGCATTCTACAATATGTTTTAAAGTGAGGGCTGGATTCAGTGCTTAAATAAAGCAAGCCAGTTTGCTTCAAACAGATCATTTATTGCTACCTTCATGCTGTATATTTATTGTGAGGATATTGTCACATTTCTTTCAGTTTTGAAAATGTAAGTTGGATTTTCTCTTTCAGGTTGCCATCTGGTGTATTGTGAATAGTCTCAGAGAGTAAGAGGCCATCTGTTAATACTTTTACAGGAAGCTTTTTATAGAGCAGTGAAGTGGCAAATCTCAAAAACACATTGTAATGACTTACAAGATCTCAGGTATGTGTACAAGTAAAGGCTGATATTTTATTCCTATCAACAATATAGTTATCAAGCTGGAGAGGAAAGGAAGAGAAGAAAGACAACTTGCACACAAATGCACATGCATTTTAATGGCTCTATTGCATATATTACTTTTTCTATTTTTATATAAAATGTAAAGTGAGTTTTTGAAGCTCTGATTCAGTTTATGCTCATGTACTTTTGCAAGACTGATTGCCTCAGAGAAGTGGTTTCCTTCTTTAACCATTAACAGAGATCAAATTACCCAGGATTTTGCCTAATAATACTAAGAATGAAGCTTGTGTTCCCATAGCATGTGATTTTATATCTCTAGTGCTTGGTACTCCCAAGATGCTGCTATGTCTGTCTATTGCAAGATTCTGTCATGTAGGAAAGCCTCCAGTCCAGATCTGCCAACAACCTCCAGCTGATATTTGGTGTATTTCTATGGCAAAAGGTTATTTCCACATTCAGCTCTACAAGTTTGGAGATTTGCAACCCAAATTTTAGATGCCCACTCAGTCACTAATGGTAGCAGTGGAGAACATGACTGATGGAAGTGTTGGCTGAGTGTTCTGGCAGTTGTAGGAGTAGGTACTATCTTTATTGAGAGCCTCTTGTGGGCTGTATATGTTGAGCCACTTTTTCCCACTCGCATGGACTTCATTATTTTGTGGCACAGCAGAAGCAAATAGAGCTACATCATGTACCAGCCTGTGCAGTAGTGAGGTTTATCTCAACTCTGTTCTGGCCTTTTGGAGAGGAGGTTGCTTTCAGGATCAGATGCTTTGAAAACACTCAGAGAAGCATCAAATGACTGGTTGCTTTGTGAGCCTGACATGCAGAGAATGGAAAGTCCTGATTATCTAGGCAGGTGACTAGAGTTTTACTACCACAGAGATAAAGTGGTTTTTGGGTGCTCAAATGAATCCTTCTAGAATGTTGTGTTCTACTTCCAGCTCTGCATCACCTGAAGCGTCCCAGTCAAGCACATTTTTATGTATTTTAATACTATATTAATTTTCTGTGCTTTGAGTTCTGCAGTAACAAGATTCTGTAGTGATGTTCTTGGGCATCCCTCTGTGGAACAAGTCCTGTGTCAATTAATTGTAATAGTAAGATTATTTTCTCTTCAATGGTTCCAAATTTGATAGTGAGACATCAAAAGTATCATCCAAGTGTCACTGATAATAAATGCCAGTGCTGCTGCATGTCAAGGTCATAAAAACATGTAGTAAGGGCTGTTCAGGCTGGCACTGTGCATAAATACTATCATCATTTAAACAAAACTAGGCAGCTGTAAAAGCAAAGGCAGCATGAATATCACCATAAAATTAAGCCAAATAGCCAGTGGTGAGAGAATCTGAACCCTGTATGTTAGAAGAGTTCTAAAAGAAATCAGGTTGGTTTTTCAGTGCTAGAACCACTCAGAAATAGATAAATAAGTGATCCTAACTTTGTTCAGTATAATGGGAGTCAATTGTGCATAATGGTATTGAGCAGTGGTCAGAGTATCTTCTAAAACTTTTATTTATAAAAAAGACCTTTTCTTTCAAATTATTTTTAGAAGAATTCTCTTTTATTGAGTGAAGAAAAACTAATTTTTGTCTTGTTCCTATATTTTTAGTGTAAAAGAAAGAAAGGAACAATAAAAACTGGGGGAAGGATTCTTTGTTGTCCAAAAAGATCCAGTATCAGCCACAATTTTTAGTTAAGCTTGGTTTTCTTCCCCCATCTAATACTCATACTATGTTGTTGAAGGATTATTAACCCCAGGCAACAGGTAGTAATAATTTTTAACTGTATTATTTGAAAATGCTATTAGAAAGGCCTTGAATCCAGGGAAGCATTGACAGAAATTGGTTCTGTTCTCTCTATTCTTTCATCTCAAAACAAGCCTAGGTGTCTTGACTGGCATCTGCCCTGGGCTTTAGCATCTTTCTTTCTTTGTTAAACAAGAGAAACTGCCAAGAGGTCTCCTGAGATGTCAGGAAGTTAAGTGCTGGTGTGAAGATGTGCTTTGTGTCCTTCATCCATTCCACTGTTAAACCAGGTCAGCATATAGACACAAAAGCTTATGGCTGAAAATAGTTCCCCAGAGGTGGAGACTTATACAGGTCCCCTAAAAATTGCCTGCTGACAGCTCAGCACTGAGAATTATGGCTTATTGTGTCACTGTAGAACAGATTACTACACTCTGCAGATGAGTGGATTGCACTAACAGTGCATCCTCGATGAATTTGGAAGTGCCCTAGCCTATGGAGTACTGCATTTTGCCATCAGAACTGAGATGCCACCAAAACACCTGTGTGCTACACCTGAGTTGTACTGGTGTAATCTGTAGCCCAGGCCGAGGAAGTGTCAAGGACAGAACTTTCCTGTGTTGTGGTTTGTCTTGTTTTGCTGTGCATCACGTCCAGGAGCTGGTGTTGTGTGGATTTACTGGGGTAATGAAATATGAAAGATTGACTCTAGTCCTGTTTAGGGTTAAGAATCTGTAAATCCACTGTGCTTGCAGAAACCAGGAATAATTTAAACACTGCTCACATTCCTGCCTCCACAGTAGGGATGGGTACTTCGTTTTGAGGATTTTTTTCCTTATCTCAACTGCTGTACCATTTGGCTATCTGAAGCTTTTGCATGCTTCACAAACACCATCTGTTACAACCCAAGACACAAACACTGTAAGTGATTAGTAATATAAGGCAATGTTGCAGCTGTATGTGTTGTAGAAACCTGATAGAACCAGAACTTTCTTTGTAAGCTTGACATGCTGAATAGTCTGTTTGTGATTTGTCTAAGCTTTTGCATTCGCCAAGTAAAGATTAACTTTCTGCTACTTGTGGAGACATGACAGAATAAAAAAAAATTAAAACAAAATATTCCCCCCCCACCCTAAAAAATCCCAACCATTAACAAAAAACCCAAAACAAAACAAAACAAGAAACCCCAATAAAATCAAAACAAAACCTCAAGCATTTCATTTAGGAAATATTCTTGGAGTAGGTACAGCATCTAGGATAGAGGGAGTCCCTAGCAGGGAAATGTTTCCAACTGCCACATGATAATGTGGTATTAGATGAATCATTTTGGGATTTAAACAGCCTAAGTATTCTGATCAATGCCCTTTTAAAGTCATGAAACACTTTAAATATACATATAATAGTGACTACTCAGCTATTCTGGCTATTGGCAGATTGCGGTAAATACCAATACACTCCTTCTTGTATTATCATTCATGGCACAGACTGGTTCTTCTCAAGCTCCAGTATTGGTTTTTCTCTTTGTTTTATCCTCCAGCCTTGATTGCAGTAGCAGATGAAAAGCTGCTTGTGCTGGGGGGTACCAAACTGGAGAGGAACACTGTGCTCATGGATCAACATGAGAATGAACAGGAAAGGAGAGCAAGGCTTAAATTTGAGTGCCTGCAGGAAAATTGTGTTGCTGTGTGATAATCGAGGGCATGGTCCAACTACAGAGACAGAAACTCTGAACTGGTGAGATGAGTCCCTTTTTTAATGTTGAATAAAAGAAACTATTCAAATCAATAATGGTAGCCATTCTCTTACTGCTAATCTTCCTCTCCACCACTAAGATATGCATGTGTCTTTACCATTTCTAGGCATTTGGAAATATGAAAACAAAGTTCCAATCACTTTTATATTTCCTCTCTCTGCACTCAAATCCTTATCCTGTTCTTATGTCACATAGTGCTTGTTTTGAAAACAAAAAAGAGTTTTAATTCTAAAAAACTCTTTCATTTGTATTAGACTAATAGGTCAAATTTGGAAGAAGGTAGATTATGTTTTTTGCTTATGCAAACTGTTTTCTCTTTGTAAGAAGTGCACTAGTGTCCTTAAACTTATATTTTTTTTAAAAAATTATCTCTTGTCCTTGAAGAGAGGGCAAGAAGTAACGCCCTTAAACTGAAGCTAAAACTTCAAGCTAGATATTAAAGAAAAAAATTAAACCCTCACTGATGGAAAGGACGGAGAAAAGGGGAGAGACTCTCAGGGAAATTGTGATGTCTGCATCACTGGAGACCTTTAAGAGCAAATACCATATTTACAGTTCATCTCACCATGAATAGAAAGATTAACTAAATGGCCTTCTGGGGTGTCTTCCACTACTATGATTTTGAAAGCTTGTGACCCAGGAGGCCTTTCCCAGTGCTTTGCTGTCTGTAAGGAAGGTCAGGATAATCGGTGGAGTCCTGAATGTGGAGATACCCAGCTCCTGGGTGCAATCCTGAGCAGGCTCCTGGGGGCTTTAGCATGTGCAGGAGCTTAATGCCCCACAGTGGACCCTGGATACAGGGCTGTCTGAGCAGGGAGGTACTTAGCTTAGCTAGTGGGAAAAGCTCAAGAATGAGCAAATCTAAATTCTGCTTCTCTGGAGTTGTGGCAGCAAGAAAGGAGCAGTGTCAGACCAGTGTGTGCAGTGAAGTGTTGCCTGTATCATGTTGTGCCTTGCTAAAATCTGGTAGGTGAACTCTGATGGAGGAAGCCAAACTTACTTGTGCCTTTTCCTGTTCCTGGCTGCAGTCTGGAGTGTAGACTTGATAGGGTGGTGGCCTTGTGAAAGGCTAAACCCACCTTTTCTTCTTTCTTGAGTAAGTCAAACTCCACTGAGTCTGCTGTGGCTGGCTGGGCATTTGCCGTTCACCACCCAGGGTTCATCATGCTGGAGGAAGGCAATGAAGCTTTCCCACCTTGTAAGCCAGGTGTGTCCTTGGAAAAAGAAGGGTACTGCCTTGCCAGAGGATGTACTGTGGCCTGCCTTTTACTGTGAGCTGGCATTTTCCTAATAGCAACTCTAGAAACTCTGTTCTGGTGCTTTGATAGCTGATATTTAAATAACTGCAGCATATTCCAGAGCATTAAGCAGGCACGTGTTTATGCCCTGCCAGTTGCCCTTTGCTGTGTATTATGAAGACAGCAGGATTGTGAGTGGCTGTGATTTAAATGACTAAATTTACTCTAGATTAAATGTTTGCCTTTCATGTTTGATTTCTCATTAACTGAGAATTTACAAAGTCAAGTACACAGTCCTATTTTTATTTGTAAACTTGCAGCTTTCTCTTTTAATGCCTAATAATAAGTTCTCCCCTCTGGTTGTTTAATGTATCACTTGTGATTCCATTTTGACAAATCTCTCAGCAGTTCAGAAAACTCTTTGTTATAAGGAAATAAATATCCTGCTGACTCAATGGAAAAGAAATGCTTTTTGTCCTTTGAAAAATGTTGCAGCCCTGTAGATTGGTCAGTGTTACTTATCTGAATAGTGCTATTGTAGAGAGGAAAAGGGCTCTTTATGGGCCAAAGAGCATTCGAGGGTACTGGAGTATGTAGGACAAGGTTATCAAGGCTTTGCTTTGATAATGTCTATTTTTGCTCTGAAAGATCATCTTACTTGCGATACTTGTCTCTGTTAAATACATTGCCTTTATTATTGTAGTAGCTTTTCTTTTTTAATTACAAAATGCTGACAAGACATTTTGCAGTGACATATTAAACTACATTAACCAGGTGCATTAGGATCTGTGTGTATGGCAATTGATGCTTTCTCTTTGTCACTTCCATAATGAACCTTCTGCCTGCATAGAATAAAATATTTATCTGGGATGCAGGCTAAAGCAAATGCTGGGGACTGGAGGAGGAAAAAACAGGCTGCCTGCAGTGAATAATTGTTATAATCTCATTGTCCTTTGCAAAGTTGTTAATTAAGGCCTTTACTAAGCAGACTGTGCTTGCAGGAGTCCCACAGGTCAAGTTGTTGTGCTCTTGTGCATCTGTTAGCTCACAGTGGTTTGAATGTTCTTAATGCAAGGCTCCCCAAGTTTCATCCTCAGAGAGGCTTTGTCTTGGGGGGGTGTCTTGTCATGTTCTCCCCTATCTCTCCCCCTCACTTCTTTCTTCAAAATAAGAAAGAAAATAACACCTGGAGGAGGATGGTAAACCAATGTATAGAGCTTGGGCATCTTCATCATCAATATTGGCATGTAAGCCTGCTAGGCATGTGGAGTTGTTAGTTTATTTGCAGGTGCTCTCTGGAGTTTTCTCTGCGAGGAGCAACTGGTATAAACTGTGTGTACTTTGCCTACTCTAGTTCCAAATTGTTTTTATTATTTAGTATTTCTATTTCTATAGCAACTAGGAGATCCACTTAGGGATTTTGGCCATTCCTGGTAGGCAGCAGTGTAAATAGTATAAGGAAACAATATTTTAGGTGAAGAGATCTGAGCAAAAAATGATCTATTGTTGTCATATTTTTTGTAGGTATTAATGGAAAAGAAAATTTTTGAAAACCAGAATGAATTAATTTTTGGGTTATTTCCTATGTGAGGGGACAACATGGCAGGAAGAAAAGAAACCAAAAAAAGGCCTGATTTTAAAAAGCAGCAAATGGAGAAGTTTTGTGCCAAGGGCTGATTGGAGGCAAGAACTGACATCTTGGGAGCAGATGAGAGGAAATGGGATATGTCAGTAAATCATGAACAGCCTTAAAACTCAAGGCAAGCAATTCATAAATAATAGAGAAGGGAGAGCTGAAGGAGGAAGGGGAAACCAGCAAGATTTGAGCTCAAAAAAAGGTATTTGCAACAACACATGGGAAGGAATGGGGAACAATCATATTAGGAAGGCCAGAGAGAAGAATGTTGATGTGACAGTAGGATTGACAGATTCCTGTGTGAAAAAGCAGGGGGAAAACCCCTCAGCATTATGCAGACAGAATCAGCAAAAGAAGACTGAGTAGGGATGAGCCAACAGGTGGAGAAACAAGCAGAATCGCTGTGGAGATTTCCTAAGCAAGGACAAACTGAATGTTGTAGTGCTGAGTGTAAGGAGACATAGAGGAAAATAGGAAATGAGATGAGGATGAGAGCAATTCCTGAAGAATTAAAAGTTGGTAGAAGCAAAGTAATTTCTGTGTCTCATTGGAAAAGTAAAGAAGAAGAGAGAAGAGAGTAAGACATTCAAATGTCTAAAAGTCTGATGTCTTTTCTTTTTCTTGGTAGAAAGTTGGCAAAAGCCTGTATGGATAAAGAATAAATTGTGGAGGTGGGTTTATTTTTATCAGAAAACCAGACTTTGTTAGAGACATGCTAGAGAAACTGGTGGAGCAGGTAATTCTGGTCTCCATGATTCTACTGGAACTGCTTTATTTTCTGAACTGAGCTGATGTAGTGTAAACAGAGGTGATCTGGGATGGAAGCTTGGCAAATGAGGTCTTGTTAAGTGAGGAGGAGTGAGAGAGATCTTATAAATGGAAAGGAAGGCAGTGAGGAGGAGACTGAAAGCAAAGAGAAGTTTTTCCTTTTAAAAAAGCAATTGTGAAAAAGCTGACAGTCATGAAGTGGGATAGAGGTGGAGAAAGCAGATAGTGCCAATATAGTCATTGTAGAACAAGGGCTCTGCAGCAGGAGGGTCAAGCCAGACCTGCAGGTGAGACCAAGGAGATGGGTGACAATAAGCACAGACAGCTCATTGGTACAGAAGTTGTCCTTGAGTTAAGCTTAAGGAAACCCAAGAGTCAGCGGCAGGGGAAGGTGGATGGCAAAGCTGGATTTAAGGTAGCCAGCCACAACAGTGAGGAAGAGAGATGGCAGGACTCCTTGTTTACTGGAATTAAGTATTTATTTGTTGTTTAATTAATCAATTGTTTTAAGCTAGAACACATTTTACAGGTTTTGGCAGTGTCTGTAAAAGTAGGAATTTTTTTTTTAAATCTACAAATACGTATCATTAAAAACAAGCTCTCAGTTACTAACCTAGGCAGCTGTTTGATGTTTATTTGGTGACTACAGGGATCAGTCTGGAGTCACACTGTCGATTGCTGGTGGGGTAATCCCAGTGGAGGGAAGGTGGTTGGAGCAGCCCTTCTGGTGAGTCTGCTCCTCCTGGCTGCTGGGCAGGACCAGAGCAGCACCAGCACAGCAAGGGGGAATTGCTGCTTCCCAGCCTGCTGACCCAGCAAGTTGGATTGGCTCCCTCATTTCTGCTGTCTCTCTGAAGGAAATGAGTGCTTGGAGAGGAAACCGAGCTTCCACCGGCAGAGGTTGCTGCTGTTCTCTCCACCTCCTCCTCTTCTCAAGCTGGTAACCTGTCATGTCAAGCGTTTAGCTGAAAGCAGTGGGAATTGTGAAGGTTTAATGTTTCCCAGACTGTAGTCTGCCACATTAACAAATCTTTCACTTTTCAGAAGATGATAGTGTCAATCACCGTGACAGCCTGAAAGACACCATTCATTGTTAATTAATTATTAGCTGTCAACTCAAAGACTTTGTTGAACTAAGAAAATTCAGGCAGATTGTGGATTTCCTCTTTTTTAGACTTTATGTTTAAAGGACACTAAATACCCTTAATTATCAAAGTAAGTTGAAATCCTTTCATACCTCTTTCTTCTGCAGGTGACTGCTTCAGGTACAATATTAATTATAAATAGAATGGAGGTTTTGTAGCTTCTTATTGCTGATTTATATTTTCATAATGGGTGAACCGAAAAGAAATAAGTTGCCTTTTTCTTTTGCTTTGGTAACAGCTTTGGTAACAACCTGAGCGGCCTCTGAGTTTTGGTGTTTGGAGGAAACAAACAAAAGAAAAGGAACTCATTTCTTGAGAGGGTCTGAGGGCTGTATGAACTACAGTGGGGACCATGATTTTTTGTCTGACTCCACCACAGAAATCCTTGGATTTGAGTTGTTGCAATATTTCAGTTTTACTCTTTGGACTAAGAAATTGAGGACAGCTTTCTCACTGAGCTTCCTGCAGGTGGGAATGAAATCTAATGACTTTGCCCTGCGCAGTTATCTGATTTTCCTGCAGTTCTGGGCATGCCTGCAGAGCTGTCTGCTGCAGGAGCCTTGCAGGGAAATGTGAGGATGCTCACGTGGGCACTGCTCTGGCTGAGGGCCATGGCAGCACCCAGCCCAGGAAAGCAGCTGGGGCACAGAAGTGCTTCCAGAATGTGCCTGCACGTTTGAAAACACTGGCCAAGTCTCTCTCCACTTGGGCCTGCCAAATGCAGAAGGAAACAATAATACTTACCTACCTCACAGGAGTGCTCTGAGGCTTAATTAATGCGTAGGGTAAAATGCTTTGAGATCCTTAGGTCATAATGATACTTAGCACTTTATATCTTCAAAGCCCCATACCCAATGTGAAGGAACTAATCCCAAACTAATTAGGCAAAAGGCACTATAAAAGTGCCAAGTGTTGTTATTTGCCTTAAAGTATTATTATTTAATCACAAATTGCCTCAAAGTGAAGTGTGACTGTATGAGATTAGAGACATAGTAATTAAGGCCCTGATTTAATATTTTAAATTTATTCAGCATACTTCAATGCAGCTCTTGAATTTTTTTCATTCTTTCCCAAACACCCAGCTAACATTTTAATTTTTACAAACACTGCATCCTCATCACTTAATAGGCTTTCCCTCTTCTCTCAGTTGTGTGCCCCTAGGATGTTGCAGTGCTGAGGGAAGATAGTTTGGTGAACAAGGATTTGACCAAGTTGGAACACAGCAGACTGAGTGTGTATGGGTATGAATTAAATATGACAAGAAGGAAATGTGTAAATAAAGTCTTTCTTGCATGCATAGTAGATATATTTATGTATTTGCTATGTAAGTTCTACAATGCAAAAACAGCTCTGAAAGCATCTGTCACCCCACATTACTTATTCTGCCTTTGAGGTACAAGCTGCAGCAGCCCTTCTAAAAGATGGCACTTCCCTCCTTGTCAGGGAGCAGCTGTAGTTGTTAGGCTGATTTGGGAAGCAGTGGCTTTGGGTATATAGTCTGGTGAAATTCACCCCTTTGTACAGATGCTCGGGCACCGCTTCCCTCATAGATAAACCTATTTAAACAATGGAAGGGATTGTGAAGACCTTGTGTATGGGATTAGATTTCATCCACACCATCATGGTGAGTTTAGGGAGACTCTGTTAGTGGGTAGTGACTGTATTTGCTCTTCTGTCTAAAGCAATAGATCTGTTTTTCAGATGCAATTGATTTGAAGTTCATAGGTACATGTGGATTGAATTGAATTCAATTCTTATAGCTGCATGTGGATTGAATGCAGCACAACCATACTGTGCCACTTTACAGACCTTGGTGGACATAATCCTGCCTTCTAGTGCTGTGAGATTACAATTAACAGTGAGGCTGAACAAGGAAGTTTATGGGATAGGAAGGCTTCACAGTGACAAGGGAGCAGCGTGGACACTTGGTATTGAGTGAGCCTTGTGATGGCACACAGCCATTATAGTGACAGATTGAAAACTCAGTAGCAGCCACACAGACACTCACTCTACAGTCACCACACTGGAGAGAAGAGATGTCTGTAGCAGGAGAGATGTGGGGAGGCAGGAATCCCACAGCTCTTGATTGCAGTAGCACTGTGCTTTCTGAGGAACCTCGCTGCTACTGTTGGAATTACTTCTAAAACAAAGTAATGCTCAGAATGACAGCAGCACCACCAACAGCATTTTAATCCTTGTGTATGCATTTACACTTATAAGTTATAATTATTTAACACTTATCCAATCAAAGGAAACTTTTGGAAGTTTGGGGTTCTTTCGTAGAGCAATGGATTCTCATGAACAATAGTAAAAACTTACAAGGGCAATTTTCTTAGAGCTGTGAAAACTCATTGTCCTTGCTCTCTTGCCTTCTCTCCAGAAACCTTCCCTTGTAACTTAGAGAGTTGTTTTTCATGTCTTGGAAGTTTGTGAAGCCTACTTTTAGGAGAAAGCAGGTCTGTTCCCAACTGATATTGGAAGAGCTTGGGGACCAGGAAGTGTTGACGCTGGTCTGCATGAAATCAGTCAGAGAATTGCTTAGGTAGCAGTTGGTGAGGCTGGCCTGAGCTGGGGAAAAAGCTGCAGGATATTTGTGGCTTCATTAGCCTGAGATGTTCAAACTTAAATTCAGTTTTGAAAAGGGCAGATTTTGAGGGGGCTCATAACACAGCTACATTCAAGGCTCAAACTTCTATTCCTTGTGCTTTTTACCTTGTATGCTTCAGGAGCTGAAGGAGATTCAGCCAGGGGCATGCAAACCCTGTTTGCAGGAACCAGATATTTTATAAATCTGCACTAGCTTCCCTGCTTTCCCACCAGATGAAGATGCAGTGCTGTACACTGGGACTGAGCTGCAGCACACAACTCTTCGAAGACTCAGAGCTTGAGAGAGTTTATTTCTCAGCATGAAGGACCAGAAGGTTTCTGTTTATTCTTAGCTTGCTTTCACTGAAGTGTTCAGCTGTCTTTTGCAGTTCAGGTGCATTGCTTCTACAATGAAAGCCAAATAACCTTTGCCTCCTCCTGGAAGAGAAGCAAAAATCCTCCATCCTAACAAAAAACATCAACATAGCATTGATCTTTAAAATGAATAACTGAACCAGGAACTTGTGCTTAAATAAACAAGTGTGGTTTTGTCATAATCTTATTGCCAGCATGTATTTTCATATAACTTCATGGTGGAGAGGATCTGTGTAAAGCAGGAACATTTGAGTGCTCTAGACAGGCTGCTTTGTTCTGGAGAACTGAAGCTCTCATTGAAGAGTCAGACAGTAAACTCTCTCTTGAAGCTTACAATTGATGCTAAGGGAGGAAAAGGTGAAGAGATTAAATAATGAGACCTGCTGTACTTAGGAGAGTCTTTTGGTTAAACTTCAACAGCTCCTTTCGTGTTAGAAGGAAAGGCACCTGTGTGAATTGTGAGACAGAGAGCTTGGACTGGTGAAAATCAGAATGGCTGCTAAAAGAATACCAGCTTTGACCAGCTCAGCACCTGATCCATCTGCCCTTACAATGGCAAAACCTGCTGAGGGGTCCAAAATGTGGTCCTGCCACACCCAGACATAGGCTGGGGTGAGAGATATTAATGTCTTCCCACTGCTCACACACCTTGGGGAAAGATGAGGTGTAATGAAGCGCTGACCTAAAAGACAAGAGCCCCCGAGGAGATAGGTACTATCAAAATGTCATCTAGATAAATAAGGACCCGAACTCCTAGTATCTTAAGTAGCTGGGCTATTGATTAAAGAATCATGATAAATGAGTATAGGGCTGTGAATTAGATCAATACCATCAACCTTAAAAGTCAATCTCCTGTACCAGCTTGAAGAGAGACTAAAAAAATGCACTCAGGAGAACCACAAATCCTTAGGCTGATGGTGGCCTTGAGGCTTTGAGTTTTTCTCTGCCATTTCTTTTTCTTCCTTTGTTTCTCTGAATAGGCTTTAAATATCTGGTAAAAGAGAGCTTTATGCTTGGTAAATATTTCATAGTTCACAAAACTAGGTAAGACTACCAAAATCCAGGCTTTGCAGTAGCTAAGAATGTCTTTTGGACATTGTTAGGGTACTGGAGAAGAGAAACTTTTCTGTGGCAATTGTGTTAGAAGTAAAGGGTTAAGTCCCCAAATATGCTGGACAGACATTGACCCTCTTGGGATAAGTTCACACCCACAAAAAAGGAAACTGTAAAGTTTCTTGCTTTGTTTAAAAGGGAATGTGCTTGGGATACTCTGCAAAAAATGAAGTCTTTCTACAGGGATAAGAAAAAAAGAAATTACTAGATTTTGGAAAATGAATTACCCTTGCTCTGTGTAATTCACTGGTTGAGGCTTGGAGTAGGGAGTTGGCCATTTTAGCACTGCAGGTTTTGGAGCACACTAAAAGTGATTGTGCTACTCTGAAGCAGAGCTTGTGCCTTGCAACAGGACTCTGCATGGACCAGGGCTTCAGTAAAGGCCTATTTATAAGGCCTTATTGGCCTTTTTGTGTAAGCTTCAGCAAAGTCACATAAACCTTTCCCCTCTCTGTTTTTTGCATCTAGAAAATAGAAATGTCATGTGTAAGCCTTGTTGGATGCTGATATGTTTCATTTGTTTCACTTATTTTTATTATTCTTGAAGAAGAATTGCTCCAGGGTTTCTTAAAGTACCTTCCTTCTTTTGCCTACATCTCTGCAAAATGAAGTTGTAGCAACCACAGTTCAACATCAATGGCTGTTGGTTGTAAAGACTGGTATGGATGTTTGTGGGAAGTATTTCCTTTGTTTTCTTTTTGTATTTCCTTTCTTTTCTTTTCTAGGGAGAAGTCCTAAGATACCCAGTCCTTATTCTTCACTTTTAAAGTCTTTTATTCTTTGATTATGGTTCATTTCAGGGGTCATAGCTACGGTATTTCTATCTCACTGGGAGGGAGAGACTTTCATCAGTGTTTCAGCTCTCAGACAGGACTCAGCACAGACATTACTTGCAAAGGTGTGCTTTCTTGATGCTGTTTTTGGAAAATTTCATCCAAATTTGTTTTGTATATGACTATTTGTTTGTGAATAACCTATTTCTGCCTGTATATAACAATTGAAACGAGAATTTGTTTTATGATGCTATTAAGAGGCTTTCCCAATACTAATATGAGAACTGGATCTCTGCTGGTAGTCTGTGTGTGTTGATTTTAATAGAGCACTCTCTTGTCATCTGACTTCTGAGGATGAAATTAACCCCCTGCGCAGATATCTGGCACTTGTGCATCACCTGAGTTGCCTTTTGACATGTTAATTGTGATTGAAATGATACCTAATACTTCTACTGGTTTACTTCAAAGAACTGAATTTCCTGAAGCTAGGCAGCAGCTCTCATACAGAAATCATCTCCTCTCCAGAAGCATTCTCATCTTCACCTTCAGAGTGCTGATGCTCCCACCTGAAATAAGGAGACAAGCTCTCAAAAAAACTGCTTAAGAGTAGAGGTCAGGCAGATTGCTTGGGAGCAAGCTGTCATTTGTGATCATTTATAGAGGGCAAGATCCTCAGCAAGTGTTGATGTGTAGGAAAGAGAACTCAAACTGAAAGTAGGTGTCTACTCTAGGGAGTTTCAGCCCCCTTTTCAGTAGGGGTAAGAGTCTTTCAAAAGGATTTGTGATGCAGTAGGCCATCAAATTTCCGGTAATCTTTACATTATTCTTCTTCATGGCAGAAATTTGTATTAAATAAGGAAAAGTTAATGAAATATTTGCTGGTTTTGGAAATATTTTTTCGAAATCGTGATTCTAGAAAACTAAAAAAAAAAAATTCAAAATGAACTCAATTAGAAATGCTAATTGAAGACCATAATGAGATATCCAAAGTCCTGCCAAGTGAATTTAATCACTTTCTGATCCTAACAGCCACACAATTCAACTCTTTCTTAGCATAATTAAGCAAGTGACAATGAGGATGCTATTCCAAGACATGGTAATGAGATGCTGTGGGGCCTGAATTCAGCTGGAGGGGATTTCCTATTAAATATTTATTGTATGTGCAGCTTCTTCAGTAGCTAGAAATACAGAAGAGGGAATTTAGCCAAATCGAACCTCTTTTCTGGAATTAATATGTGAAAAACTGAAGAACTGTGACCACTTGGTTTTGGACTGACTATTATTTTTGGCCTGCGGGCTGAATTCAGCATCAATAAATGTCATTGTTTGTGTAGGAGGAAAATAAGTATGAGGAAGCAAGAATGCAGGAAAATGGAAAGGGGTTGAGAAAGAAATAGGAATGTGACAAACCAATTAGGGACAGTACAAATGATAAAATTCAACAAGAACTAACTAACTATGGGCTGTAGAATGCTGAAAGAGTAGAAGGTTTAAGGAAAAAAAAGATGCAGAAAGGAAATGGATAACAGAGATGATGGTATAAGCCAGTGGACTAAAACATAATAAAACTTTTAAACGTAGTTAACATTTAATTTTGGGTCCTGGGACAGGTAAAGTATGTTTTCATCACACTGCTTTTGACAGTTTATGGGTCTTGTGGACATCATGGCCGACCTATATGTGACTAAAACTGCAGGAAAAATGCTCTGTTGAGGCCCCAGGGATTTATAACACATTTGCACATATATGCCCAAGAAGAATGCTATTTAGGCTCTAAAACTGAGCTGGGGCCTTCTTGGTTATTGATTTCTCTGACTCCAAGAAATCCAGCTTGCTTTAAACCTCTTCAAATGTCTTGATCATCTTCCGTACTGTCTTATGACACTTACAATAAAGGGGAAAATGAAGTCAGAACAGAATTTATTCTTTATTAAACTGGAAGCACTCAAAGAGTGGAAGCTGTTAAGAGTGCCTTTTCTGTTTATTTAAACCCAGCTGGTGCATAAAGAAATGTATTCTTAACTGCCTTCTTGTTCCGGGCTGGAATATGCAGGGGCAGCAGGTGCTGGGGGTGCAGAGCAGTGCAGGTGCAGGGGCCTGGGGACATGGGGGTGGCTGCAGCCTGTTCAGAGCAAAGCCCCCAAGCCACATTGCTGGGGGAGGCTCTGACCCTGCTCCCCTGCTTTGCCCTTGGGAGCTGCCTGACTTGTTGGGACTGCAGCTCTTCCTGGCCTTTGTCAGGGTGCACTGCAAGTTCTTTGCCCTTTATATTCTCCATGGCTTGGAGAAGCAGATGGATGGCTGAGAAATGAATGCGATCTGAGAAAGGAGTGAAGCATTATTAACTCCCATGCAGAAACAGTAACCTTCCCCTCTTTGCTTCCTCACCCATCTATTCAGTTCCTGGGGTTTGCTGAACTTTCTATGTGTTTTGGAGTGATGTCTGTGGAGTATATTGGAATTCCAAGGACAAACTGCTATGCAAATAATAATAATTCCTGTCATACTTGCTAAATGGCACTCATAAATTAAAAAAAGTTTTCAGCAATAAGGTCAAATTAACTTGATGAGAAAGCTCTTTTTTCTTGTAAAGTACTAGGAAAGCTGTGAGACAGGAGGTGCAATTAATTATCTCACTTGGATTAAAAGCTCTTTTATTTGATATTTGATCTCTTATAACTTGATTTCCCACAAAATTGCTGGTAACGTGCAGTCCCACTTAATAGCTCATTAGCACTCCAGTAAGGTGGTCAGGTTTGTGTATAATACAGCAGTTGCTGGCTAGCAGTGAATGACTTCAGCCATAATTAATTAATTAAATGTGTGTAAAACATGGTTCATTAGCAAAGTGTGTGACAATCTCATGGTATCCAATGCTGTCCCTCTAATTGTGTAATGGGTGTGATGCTACTGCAGCACTGCTTCATTAGTTTCCAGCTTCTGCTACTGTTATTTAGGTAAAAGACCTCTGATTTCCAGGGCTTGTTCAAATGACCTGGCACTGTTGGCAGGAATAGTTTACAGTAACCAATCGAATAGCATTTCTTGCTCTTTTCACTTTAAACCCACACAATTATAAATTATTGCTATAGCCTAGCAGCAGTAGCAGAACATTTGCTAGGGAAGCTGGAAATCTCAGTTCAACTGTAGTTCAGGCAATAACTATTCTTTATACTCAATTATGCACTGTAACCCATTAGGGAAGTCTGTGGTTTCCTGATGTAGTTTTTTCCCCCTTCTGTGTTACAGCAAGGTTGCAACTGGCTGCAAGTAAATTAAAATTGGTCTGGTTGTACAATTATTCTGCAGGCTATCTGACTTCTGCTCACTATATTTATCTGGCACATTTAGAGACAGAACAAAGCCAGGAGGTTCAGACCTTTAACCCAGATGTTAAGTGTGGAAGAATACTAATTTGCAGAACCGTGGTGTAAAGCCATTAGAAAGTCATTCTTCAAACTTACTAGATCCAGAAATAGGTTACTACTTAGACTTCTTAGCCCTGATCATGATTGTCTGCTCACAAAAGAAAAGTTTGAGGAGAAGTTTACTTACACCACTTGAAACCTTTTGCATTCAGTCTCTGAGAAAAGGGGATTGATTGGTTCTATCAACATCTTGATAGAACAAGATGTTCTATCTTTCACAAGCAAGGCAAAAACATTTCTGTGTTTTTGAGACAATCTGTGGGTGTGATAATAACAAAATCAGTTAATGATAACCTCCATTGTAGTGAGTAAAGGTATTAAGTATGTTGGTCTTCCGTGGTTTTAGTTAGGTTCAATTATACTGAGCATGAGGTTCTTGTTCCAATGCTTGTGCATTTGTTCTCATGGAGGTGTTTCTCTGTGCCATGTCATTCTGTGGATAGGAAAGCAGGTGGGTTTGTGGTGATATTTATGTTATGGTTTTGTGCTGCTTTGTTTCTGAATAAATTCCCAGAGAGCTTTGGTACTCTGTGATATTGATGTTCGGAGCCTGTAGTAATGATGTTGATGGCTCTGGCTGTTTTTCAGTGTCTTGGTTTGAAAAGACAGGTGTCTGCTAATGAAGGCAGAAACCTCCCTTGAAATGGAAAAAAATGTAAACCTCCCTCCCCTTTCTGAATTGTTATAATCTTGACGTCAAGGGACTCTCAGGAAAAGATATGGGAATAGGAATAACAGTTCTTTACTAGGGAAATTAAAATAAACATGCAGTAGTACAAAAAAAGAAAAACAACAAGAAGACCAACCCACTCACAGAGTCAGAATACAACCTGGCACCTTGTTGGTCAGGGTGTTGGTAGCAGTCTGATTAAATGATGGCTGCAGTCGTCCTGCTGGAGGGACAGGTGTGGTTCTGTTGAAGCAGTGATCCTGTAGAAGGGTGGAGTTTTCCTCTGAAGGTCCCGTGGTGTAGATGGGTCCTGTTTTCCTCTGGGAATGCAGNAAAACCTGTCCCATCTGGTTTCAAGAGATAGTAATAGAATAAATACTTTTGGTCACATCTTGCATTGCAACCTGAGACATTGAGAAATATGGTTTTACAGAATTACTGTCATAATTGACTGGTATTTAATTAACTTTCTTTTCCTGATATTTGCTATAGTCAGAACATGTACGCATAGTTTCCTTCTTCAGTGCATTGGAGGTCATTAATGAGATTATGAGGGAACTATAAAAGAATAATGTGTGTGTCCTGGTTCTGGTGCCTTTTATGCAACCATTTCCACACCTGAGGCATAGGTAATTTCAGGACTGTGATAATATTTGAGTTAGTGTGTTAAAGTCTCTCTAAAAACACCCTTTCTAGATTTCTCCTGTCCAGAGAAAGTCCCCTGCTTCCTCTGAAGGAAGGACTTGCATATTCAATTGCGGTGTGACTTTGACCCAAGCTTTTGAATTGGGTTATCTGTACTTTGTGCTTCATCCAAAGTGTTACTGAAACATTGCAATACACAGAGAAATTTTATATTTTTAATTAAAATACATGTAATTATCAAGGGCAAAGAGAGATAAAATAACCAGCTGCATGGGAAATGTCACTGAGAAGAGCACCTCCAGTTCTAGGAGTTGTCTACTTGCTCCAATTCCATTTCACTGCCATGAGTGTGGATATGAGCAGGTTGTTATAGGCCAAATATGAATGTGGGAAGCTGCTCTTCCCATCCCTTTATTCTGAGCATCCTTCACATGCCAGTTATGTGTTGACAATGCCTTGATCGCCATTAGCCCTCAGTGTAGTGTTTTAAAGTATTATCATTTAAAATTCCCCTATAATATGTTTCTTTCTAGAGATAGGCAGTGAAAGTTTTTCATTTTGAGTGTCGATTTCTGAGACTTTTCATAGGTTTGTAGCTTTCGGTACTTGTGATTTTTGTTGTTGTTGTTGTTTTTGAGTATTTTTTATTTGGTTTGTTGGGGGTGTTTTGTGGGTTTTGGGGGTTGTTTTTGGTTTTGTTTTTTTAATGCAGAAGGCTTTTTTAAAGAAGGACATATTATTTCCTCCTCCTTGAGTCTTCCTTCCCTCCATTACTACAATTTTCAAAAATTTAGATATTTTCTAAATGTTCCTAATACAGAAGAGACTGTTCCACAGCTCTGCCTTTAATGGAGTGAGCAGACTGCAGTAAGAATGCGGTGCTGCTCAGTAAATTTAATGACTCTATGAAGATAAATGTTTCCCTTCCAAAGCCCCTTCTTGTCAGAATACATTTAATACCACTATTCCTTTGAGAACTAAATTCCTGTAGCACTTTGCAGCATATTAGCATGTTTTTCTCACCACATGAAATTGCACTTCAAGCAAGAAATAATAATGTTTCTGCATCCCCTTGTACATTTTTATTACTGCCAGTGAATAGGAGTAAATTAACTATTATGGCTAACATTATTCACAGGGAAAAATTCCTAACTAATTTTACAGAGAATAATAAATAACTGAATAAATAAGACACCTTTAATTTCACATGTGAATTATCAAAAATTCCTCTGAGTAGGAGGGATAGGGGCCAGTTGATTTGACAAACAAGATACAGCTCTATAAGAGAAGCTAGACGTGCGTCCACTCATCTTTATTTCGTTTTATCCTCCCAGAAGTATAATAAATATCCTTATTATTGCATGTGATTCTTATGAAAACAGGTTTCTCCTGTCTGATTATTTGTTTCTATCTTTGTTTATCCAGATACTAATCTGGGAGATGAACCACATTTCACTGTTGATTGCATGGATGCTGCTCTGATTGATGACAATTATCGTATGGTTTGCTTCATCTGCAGATCTCAGACTGCTTTTTAAAGACAGTCATTATAGCTTCTTGAAATGAAGGAAACTGAGGCTCAGAATGATTGGGGTCTTATAGTAGCTAGTCAACACATCCTGGTCAAAGCCCCAGTGGATCAGAATGTATTAGGCCATCGAAAGATTCCCTTGTCACTTGACCAAAGAATTGAAAAAAGCTTATTTAAAAAAAATAATAATATTGGTTTCTGGGTCATTAGAGATCCCTCTTCATCCAAGTATTTTAAAGTGTGGTTAGAAATTATTATCAAAATATAAATACACTTTTGTATTATTCTCCAAAAATAACAATAACCATCTCAGTTAAAACAGTGTCTATATTTTTGAATATGGAAAAATGGGAATTGTCTTAGGTTGCAATGCAAGGTGTAACCAG
>VWYI01048523.1:0-27258 GCA_013399455.1 Anthoscopus minutus
AATTTGCTCAGATTTTAGACTGGAGGAGAAGAAGCGTTGAATTTTCCAGGAAATCTACTGCAAGTTTCTTTCTACTGGTTCTTTTGCTTTGAAGTGAAGATCAGGTAATGTCATTTCAGGAGGTAGAACAATGCTGTAAGGTCAGGAAAATTGAAGACTGAATTTTATTTTTGATTGATTCATTGGTTGTGTAGCAAAAGAAGATTTGCTGTTGGGTTTGAGGTGGGAGGGTTGACAAACACCCACATTTGATGTGGGTGTTATTTTCATGGATTACTTTCAAGATTAACAATTATCTAGCATAAATGACGGCAGGGAATCCTGGATGTATCCTTCATTGGTTTGTGTATTGAAAAGAAAAAATCCATTTATATGAAACTTTTATTAATCAGAATTATTTTTCTTCTATGTTGCTTTCAGCTGGTTAAGTATATGTAACATTATTGCAATAGAATCTCAATCCAAAACTCTCCTTCTCGTATTGTTTCAGTAAGTTCAGCTGCATGATGATGGAAAGGATCATAAAACATGGGTGTTTCAATTATGTATAGTAAAGTGACTCTAAAGAATTTAGCAAAGCACAGCAGGATCTACAATTAACAGAAACAACTAGGGGGTTTTGGTCACACACAGCTTTTGTAGCAAAAGAGTGATAAAACTNTAACACACAGCTTTTTTAGCAAAAGAGTGATAAAACTGTGGAAATCAGAAGAGTGTCTTCAAAAGTAGATTTTGGAAACCAGAATCACAACTGAAGTTGTGAATCCTTTGCTCTCTTGCACTACTATTCTCATCTCTAAATTTTCCACTACTAGATTGATATTTACATAATCATTCCTTTATGTTCTTGTCAACATCTTAACCCCATCTCACAAAATTCAGAAAACAAGCTTGAGGCCAGTACCTGTAATTAAAGATCTCAGGCACTATTGACAGTATTAATACTGTTATTTGAACATAGCATTCAGAAAATTTAGTTTTGTGGTGCATTCAATAAACATTCCCAACATGTCTAAATCAATTCAATAGGTAAAAATATTCAGTAATACATATGTGTAAAAAAGTACATATGTGCCATATGCAGTAGATATTGGTTTCTGAAGGCACTAAAAAAAGCAATACACATATTGATGCTTTCTTTCCCAGTACTAAAGTTCTGTTGTACTAGTCCCCATGCTTCTAATCAACAATTTTTTCTGTGATGCGAAACTGTATTTTGTCTATTTAACCTCTCCTTCAATTTTAATTCAATGAAAAGCAGTTAAAGCATTACTATTCTTCCATGCTAGTAGTGATATAATTTCAGGGAAATTCTTAAAAGTTCTTGTGAGAAAAGACTTGTGTATGTGAGATGTTATTTGACAAAACAGTAGTACAAGTCATTTAAAATTTGTGAGAAAACAAATTTGTGTTATTCTTGTCACTCTAGATTATATTTTTACTCCAGGTTGTGGGATCATTCATTCTTTATAATCACTCTTTGTAATTTACTGACTTCCCTTAACAACACTACTACTACTTAATACTGATTGCTTGATTTGAAAGAAGCATTTGGGAAGTGAGTTAAGACTTCTCAGGTCTTGTCAAAATCTTACTGAAATTAAAAATCTATGGAAAAGATTTACATGAAAAAGACTTTTTGGAAGTGAGTGTCAAATTTTTCATCTTTCTTTTTGAGGCTGGCACAAATTAACTTTACTAGAAACAGTTCTTTTTGGATTTTCTGTAAAGTGCTTTCTAATCCTTATAACACTTTTAAATTGATGGCAGAGTTTAAATTGCATATTACTATAAATATCTGAATAGTGGTAGAAGTTAGAAGATAAAAGGTTTTTTTAAACTTAATTCTGTAGAAATGTGTTGTATGTTCAATCTGTATCTATTTAAGAGAGTTTTTGAAACAGAGCACAAGGTTCACTTACTGTGCTGTCATGGCCTCAGTTTTTTGTAGTTCCACTCCATTCAAATAAATGGTTGATGCCTGACTGAAAATTTAGACATGTTGGATAGATTTAGCTGACAATATTTATCCTCTGACAGCGAAGCAGTTAGCTGCATTTGTATTTACTGTAGGTGTATTTAAGCTTCAGAATTAACATTTTAAAGCTAACACCTCATTAAAATCAGTGAACAACATTTACACTTCTCTGATTTTCCATTATTTTTAGCTGCTGATTGAATGAATGATAAGTATTGAGGTCTTTATTTTAAAACACAAAGAAAGAGAAATAGGAAATAACCTTGAAGTCAATAAGCAAATTCTTGATATCCATCCTTGGCCAGTCTTCTATGTGACATGTTATTCACAATCAGATACATTTACTCAGTAAATATTAAAGACTTTAGGTTTGATGTCTTATTTTATTTGTTTAGGGGTTTTTATTTTGATTTTTGTTTTGTTTTTGTTTTCTCCCTGAAGTGAAGGGGAACATAGCTTTAAAATGTGGTGGGGAAGACAAGATCTTAATATGAGGCCCTTTATGACTGTGGCAAGACTAGACCTTAAGTAACAGACTAAAGAATTGTTTTTAACTTATAGTGTTCGATTAGAAGTGTGTGAATAAAGATGAATTATTATAATCATATTTGAACTAAATGAATATGCAGCCTCATGAGGTTATTTAGAGATTATCACTACCATTTCCAAATGAACATACATTTCCCTTGTGTCACTCAAGAAGTATTTCTGTTCTCACATAGCAGCAGAGCACCAGAATTTTGATAGACTATTTTTTCCCAACAAATCCTTTAAGAAAGTTTTCATTCCTGAGATTATAATATGGTTATAATTTTGAATTATAGTGACACTGTTGTTATAAAGGTTGTGTGTTAAAATGTTGGAAGATATCTGAAAAAAACCATGAATTTCCAGAAATATAATGTATTATAATGCTATGAAATAAAACTGAAATTAAAGCAGAGAGGTTAAAATAACCCCAAGAATTGCAACTTAATATACATTGTATACATTGTGTAATAGTTGATGAGCATTGTGTCTATGCCTGTTTATAGGGTGAAAATTGAGGAACTTGGAGATACTGGAATGACAAGAAATGCATAAAAGGGGAAATTCCAAGAGCTTAATAACTCTACTGGAAAAATGCCAGAGATGCATTTAAAAAACTCCTATCTACAGGCTGGAGAAATTATTCCAAGGAGCCTTAGGTAGCAATGTATGTATTGGATCATATTTAACTATGTGATTTTCTTGTGGGTAAATGTTTTCATGAGCTCTATTCTAATGTTTTACAAGAAAAGTAAATGTATGAGGGCAGTATAATTTATTTTCTAATGAGGGATCAAGTAGTTTATTTCTATTGTACATGTTATTACAGCGACTGTAACATGCTGTGAGAGAGCAGAATGATGAGCAGTCACATCTTGCTAACACATCTTAGATGATAAACAGATGGAGACTATGGAGATATTCCATGTTATGATATGCAGGAAAAATTATTTCACAAATGTAATTAGCATAAATTATTTTTTAAAAGCTTTGAGGTTCTTTTGTTTTGTTTTGTTTTGTTTTGTTTTTATAGTTTCCTTCTCTGTCCCTTAATAGCCATGACCTTGGCAGCTCGAGTATTCAAGATCAGCTACAATTACGATGGGTGGATTAAGCCTTAAAGGTTAGAAGTTTAGTTTGGAGAAGTACCAAGAAGTTTGGATACTAATCTCATATTTTTCCAAACTAATCCTTGGAGGTCTTTCTCCTTCCTCTTCCACGTCTTTCCTCCTTCTCCCCCCAAGACTGACTATGTCTTTTTCAGCCTTCCTGCTTGCACTGACACTGTCCTTTCACACTCGTCTTGGAAATTTCACATCTGGTATTGCTTTATGCTTCCTGTTATTTTAAAATCACATACAGTGGGATCTTCCTGAGTCAGGGATTTCTCATAAATGCTTAGCTTCTTAACCTAGTGAAGTCTCAAGTCTGGTGAGATTTGAAATGATGAAAAGTGAGACAGAATTGTCAGGGCCATTAACTGAATTTGATAAAAATTTCTGTTCAATTTAGGGTCAAAAAAAGGGTTGATGAAACCTCCAGTCTGATCCCCTGTGTAAAACAAGCAACAGATTTTTAGCTCCTGATTGCTGCATTGAATCCAGTAATTTGAGTTTGACTGAAGCATATTTTCCAGCAAACCATCCTATCTTCACTAAATGAGGTATGTCTCTCATCCTCAATAATAACTACTCATTCTTCTCTTTTTTTTATTTTTTTATTTTTTTATATTTGACTTTGTCCTTCTACAGCCTCTAAAATATTCATCCTTAGCCCTTATTTACCAGATTACAGATTCTTTAGAAGCCTAGTCTTTCTCCCTGGACTTTTTGTTTGATTTTTTGTTTGTGGGGTTTTTTGGTGTTTTGTCTTTGGAGTTTTTTGTCACCTATCCAAAGTTACATAAGTCTCTCAAGCTTGAGCTTTTTCCTCCAGACATTGAATAATTTTTATCTGAACCCTTCTACATTTTCCAGCAACCTTTTGAAAACGTGTACTGGAACAACAGAAATAAATTTGCTTATCTAATCCTACTCAATATTCTCCCTTTACTTATCAACAGATCTGAGTGTCCTTTTTTACTATTACATTGAACTGGAGCTCATATTGAATTATTCTTCCATGGTGTATGCTTGTCAATGTTTTGTGAGGACACTATGATACTCTAGAAATGGAAGTCAAACACGGTGCAGTCTTATGACAGAAATTTTTCTTCTTTCCATAACAACAGTAAACATATAAACCTGAATGCAAATAAGAGTCAAGCAGTCAAAAAGAAGGGCCTGAAATCAAGCAGTTCTTAGAAGCAAATTGTAAGACTCAAAAGCATTGTGAGGACAAAAGGGAAAAGCAGGATTTTCTTCTCATATGGAAAATGTATATGCTCATCTTTACCAGGACACACACTAAGCACCAAACTGGAATGACTACTTTTAACTTTTCTAATACCTCACCTAATTGTAGATCCTTATTCCTGCAAAATCACATCTGTAACTTTGGCTGTACATGATTTGAATGGGTTCAGTCATCAAGTGATACAGATAACTTCCCATGACTGCCTGTCTTCATTATTTACCAGTGTGCCAATCTTTGTGTCATCCCATAAATTTTATCAGCTCTGATTTTATCTTTGCTTTTCAGAGAATTGATAAATATTGAAGGGTGTCAAGCCTAATATGAACTTCTACTGCAACTCAGAAGCAGTTTCAGTTGACTAGGATTCCTCACTGCCTGCTACTTACCAAAGTGTCGGCCTATTCTAAACCTACTTATTTTGATTTAGCTGAAAATTTAGGTGAAATTGTACCATGTTAAGCTGCATTGGTAGGAAGTAAGCAATATGTGTTTCTAGATACATTTAGTGTTCAGGAAAGTGAGAGGCTAATTGTGTGGCTGAAAGCATGTGGAAAACATCATGGGCTGGATTTTCTTATGGATATGTCTTGGTCTGAGACAGCACTCATAAGCTAGTTCCAAACAGTCTCACAACATCATATAACATCAAATATAGTACATACCTTCAGCCTGTGCAGAGTAGAATAAACCGTTGCTCCAGCTCTTACAGCTGACCTAGGACAGAACAGATGTTCTGCATTTCAGTAGTAATGATTACATTTTGGAAAACAAAACCAAATGTCCTCACAGCATCTCATCTAAACAAGTCATACTAATTTTTTTTTTTCTGAATTATATAAAACAATTGCTCAGTAAAAGGGAAAAATTCAAAATTCTAGGACTGGATAATTTTTACTTTTTTAATTATCTGCCCATGGATTCCAGGTAAAGATGATACATCAGGTAACAAATATGTAAACACTATATATAAGCTTATTCTTAAAAATTCCAAGAGAGAAAGCGGTCATAAAAAGAAGGGCATGTCAATAACCAAATAACCTCTTTCAAAATATCTGATTTTTTTTAATGCTGTTGAGAATTTATAGATTTGCTATTATGTTAACTTTTATTTTAAAGGATCTCTGTATTGATCCAAAATAACCATATTAAATGTTCATATAAGCCCTATCAAAATGGCATTGCCTATAAGAAAAAAACTGGTCATCTACACAGCAAGGTTTTGAGGAAAATACAGACTAACTATTTCATATGGGGATTTGGGAGCCACAAAGTGACTTGGACTTTAGCCAGAATATTATAGTTAATAACCCTTCTTTTGTGAAAAGTGCCATGGGATTTTTAATGACAAGCCAGTCAGGAGGAGCTGAATTTCACATCTCTTCCAAAAACAACTTAATGAAACTGGTAAAAGGTTTTATTTACTCTTACTGAAGGAGTTTGTAGAAATGTGGCTCACTGACATCTCTAAATTATAATTCTGAAAAATAAAAAGTGGTCTTTCTGTTTTTATCTTTTCTCTATTAATACATAGAAATGTAGATATTTATATAATATGTTGGTTTAAAGTCTTTATTAGCAATAACCTTGTTTAATATTAAACCTATATACTTGTCTGACAAAATAAGTGCACAGATGTCCGACTTTTTAAAAAATAGTTTTTCTAATGTGTACAAATATTTTATTTGCAATGCTATTCACATAAGCAGAACAGAAGTTAAATTCCTACTCTTCATATTCATAAGTGAAATGAAAATTAAATTCATATGAGCTTATGAGATGGATTAATAGATTTGGTTTGGATATGAAGTTGCTGTAGATAGCAAGTTATCCTTGTGACTATAGAACTGCTCTCCTGCACTAGGGAGTAAAGTTCTTCCTTTATCCCTGAAATACTCCAAGCAATATCAGTTTTCTCAGTTGCTGTAAAAGGGATCCATAGTTAGTCCTTTATATGTCATTTCCATTTCCTCATCTTTGTAGATCATCCATAGACTTCCTTCAGGCTACGAATGTGGTAGGAAGTAAAGTGTTATTCCCACTCCCCTCTTTTTAGTTTCCCTGTTTTGCAGAATCCTTTGGTTTCGGGAGAAGTTTTGGTCTTATGCATGTTCCCTGCCACTTGAAGCCATTACCTTCTGTTCTTTTCTGTGTAGTTTCTTTTCCTACCTCTTCTGGTTTGTTCCACTTCCCTAGGTGAGGAGCAAAAGTGGAAAAAGCAGAGGTTTCTACTCAGTTGTAAGACAGGATACACTCTGTGCACTAAGCAGAGAGATTTTCAACCACAGCTACACAAGGCCATCTTTAGAGCTTCAGGTGCCCCAAGCAAGACTAGGTAATCGTGCCCTGGGATGAGGTCAAAGCTGGTTTAACAGAGAGTTTCAGAACCAAAAGTGAAAGCTTTTGTATCTCAGTTCAGAGGAAAGACAACTATTAGAAGTACATCTGTGTCACATTGTTAGGCAGAGATGTTATTAACATCACTGATGTACATGTGTAGTAAGCCAGAGGCACAAAAATGCTTCTATCTGGTTAAAATGTACACACTTGGGCAATGCCAGTGGACATTTTACACTTAAAGGGACAGAAGAGACTTTCTGTGGTAGACAAATGAGCTCAAAGAATACTTGCCCCTATCAGTGCCCCTTCCACTTTGGTATCCCATGTGGACACTTGTTTAGAGTTCCCCTAAGGCTGACCCTGCAGCTAGAGTGTGTACAGAACAAGATTGCCTACTGTATGAGAAGGAGGAGCAGAGGGTTCAGGCCCCTAATCAGCAATGACATTTCTGTTTCCTGACACTGCAGAACAAGGAACAAGGGGTCATTCCACGTCGAAAACTCAAATGCAAACCTGCCAATTAAGAGAAACTTGTAGTTAGAAGGAATGTCACAAGCAAAGAGACAGAAACACACAAGAAGAACAAAGGCATTTTTAAAGATAAGTGAAGAAAATAATCAAGAACCAACACTCTAGGGAATTAGGAAAAAAAAACTCAACCAAAAAATACAAGCAAAAAACAAACCTCCACCAATCCCAAAGCATTTCTGCATGCCCTGACAAAATAGTTTTTAAATATATCGAATATCCAAAAATAAAGTACGAAAATGAAGCTGCTGGGTATTAGACTGAGCAAACCAGAGATCAGAAATTATAGATGTTATAACATGTAAAATTCTGTAATAATGGGTAAACACAGGACACAAGTTATACCCTTAAGTCTAGTTAAACAGCATAAACACTTTACTCCACGCCTTAAAATTAATTCAAATTGCGAAAAATTTCAAAAAAAATTATAAACATATTCAAGTGCACGCCTGAAGAATGTGAAAATGAGAGGAAAGGGATAAAGCTTGCTTTTAAAAATTTTTTGCTTTTTAAATTTGATAATCTCCTCTCCCTCTTTTTCTCTTCCTGGACTATTTCAATATAGTGGTACAAGTTCTTTACTGTAATGAATATAATCAAAATTAGAAGAAACACTTGGTCAATTCAATTATCCTAACTATTCTGAATGCTTGAAAGTGGAACAAAGACTGTGTAAAATACAACCTGAAGTAAAAAGTAGTAGGACTTCACCTGCTGTGGAAATAACTGCAAAATTGAGTTTTGCCTCAATATTTGCATATATATTTAAATTTTGATAATGTAATTTTAAAATATAAAAAAATTATTATTTGTTTTGCTTTAAAGATATTTTTGAACTTTTTTCTCTCAAAATAAGAATGAAAATACTTATTTAAAATTGAAAATAATTTGATTTACAGTGGTTTAATGTTATAAAGCACCTCCATATATATATGAAATACATACTTGAAGAATTCAGTGGAATTGACTGAGAATAAAGAATACAAATTTTTAAGAATCTGAAATTCAATTTTGATAGGTTTCGATGTTTCAGTTTTACAATCCCGTTTTAAGACTTGCATTCAGAGATGGTTTTAACATCATCTTGGTCTTAACATCATGCACTGGTGTCAGAACACAGTCTCACAAGAACAGCAGTAATGTATTACTTGAGTTTTGTTTTTCCCAGTGAGAAGCCTCCGTGAATGAGGCTTGATACCAATGCCAGGAGAAGATCCAGCACTCTGGACTGGAGATCTATGACAGTATTATAATAAAACTTTCAAAGACTAAACTAGAAGAGAAATAGTCTTTAATCAAGAATAGACAAGAATTGTTATCAATTTGTCCAATATATGTGTTGCAGCTTGGTATAATGCCAGTTTTCTCCTGGGAAATTTTCTGGACTGTATACAAAGATACTCAAGGAATGAAAACTGTTGTAGTTGATCGCTTGAGTCTCTTTCATTTCTATGAGGAGAAAACAGAGATGACCCAACATATTTTAATAAGACTTGGTCAGCTGTTTAAACCCAAATCAAGTGTAAAAGTTTTGAGCTCTTTGTCTGAGCCCAGCTAATTTTGTTATTCAAGTATTTTACTTAGTAATAGGTACCTGTACCTCAAGAAAATAATGTCAGTTTTCTACTATTGTACATGACTGGCGTAGATTTTTGTTGCCGGAGGAGATGGAGATGTTTCAGCTAAGCGAACTCTTCAATAAAAAGTCAGGAAGATATTTCTCTGATCATTCCTATCTCTTCCAAGGTGTTACAATGCTTACTTCTGTGTTAGGAAAAAGAATTCAGGCAGATCAGCTGGAAAAACTCTTAGCTGTTGTCCTCCTGACAGCTGACTTTCTGAGAAATTGTTGTCCCTTTCTACTTAGGGTATCAATAATGGCATTACAAAAGCTAAAGATTTTAATCAATTATATATTCTTAAGATTTCTGTGCCCTGCTAGGGAGATAATGAAGTTTTTCCCATTTGTATTGGACTGATTCTATGTCTTGCTTTTTGTGTAAACTTTCTTTCTGGTTAATGATTGAGTACATAAAACTTAATACATTGAAGTAAAAAAAGTACAGAAAATCCTTTGTTTTACTTTTAAAGTGAAGAATTTAACAAAAAAATTAAAGCATATTTTGCCTCCTATTACAAAATAAAAATTGTATACATTAATATTACAGAAATATGCTGGACTTTTTTAAAGGAAAAATTAAGTAGGGTTTTCAACATGACAATACTTGAATCATCTATGTGTCGCTAATGCAATATAAATAACTAGATGAGTGAAAAACTAAAGATGGAATATTTTTAATTTAAGTTTAACGCTGGTACCATTTAGGCTGGTATTAACTTCTTAGAGAAGTTAAAGAGGAAAATACTAATGAGAGAAGAAATAACATCATTGAAAGACAATAAATCTTAAAATGTTCTATTTCTTTGGTTGTTCATTAAGTGAAATAACTTGCACCTCTAGGGCCCTTTTCAAGTAAATGTGTCTCAAAGAGCTATTGCACTCCAGCACTGGAGAGAATGTATGGAAAATGAACGTGGTAGACCTTGTAAACCAGCAAAAAACTTGTCCCAGGCAAAACATTTGAGTCAGAGAACTGTATGCAGTTTATTGCCAATAAAAGCAAACTTTTGATCACGAACTTGGGCAGTGGGGAAAGCAGGAATACAAACAGTGGGTCAAACCCATACATTCTCCCCTTCTCCAGAGTTAATTGCTCTTGTATTCTCCAAGGGTTAAACTGATGCCTTGGGCTTTTGGGTTTTCTATTCTGCATTGGTGTGTGGCTTTTGTTCAGGGTTACTAAGATCCTTTCACAAAGTGATGAAGACACAACAATCCTGGTCCAATTGGGACTCAAGGACATTTTTTTCCAAACTTCAGGCTCAAAGTAAAACAATGTGGAAGGAAGAGGGCGGGCAAGTGAGACTCCTGTATGCAAATGGACCCAAACATATAAAAAGGGTGTGACCTCGGGATGGGGCTGCCAGCTCCCTTTGCCTCCATTTTGGAGCCATCCATACAGAGCCTGATTTGTAAAATTGCTGCTGTCTGGGTGTGGCCTTTGAAGGCCTCAATAAATATTCTTTATTCTGTTTAATTCCATCTAGCCTCTGTTCCAGCTCTTCCAGGCATCAGCATACAGCTGATGAAACCTGCTCTGGTGAGGCAGTGAGGTGAGGAAGGGAGGCTGAGGCAAGGAATCCCTCGGGGATGTGTGAGTGCACCCCTCATCCCATCCCTGCACAAATTTGCCGAGGAGACCTCCTTCAAAGCTCTGGCAAGGTGCTCATTTCTGTGCTAGAGCTGTTGGGAATCCTTCCTGGCTAGCAGAGAGCAGTGCCCAGGCTCCTTCCATGCACATCACCCAACACCTCCAGCTGCTCAGGCCTTGTAGGTCTGCACCTGCTGTTGGTGAGCTCAACAAAAGGTGTCAGCACCACTTCTGGGGTGCAGCGGTAACATGCCACAGCTTCCAGCAACCGCTGATTTTTCACAATATATTGTACAGAATCAGTCTGAACATTGTATTATAACAAGAACATTCCAAACATAAATCCTCGTTACATTTACAGGAGTTTTTAAACAAAATATGTAATGACTTCTGTACCCCCTCCTCTCATGAGAACCTCAGTTGGCATCTACAGCGCTGTGTTAGGATTATACTATGCTTCATAATGAAATTATGAGAGTATTTTGTCTTATCTCTTTGGCTTAGAGAAGTCTGGGTTTCATCTTATATTTACAAGCATCCAAAAGAAAAAGAAGCTAAGCAATTTGTATCAAGCAATTTTATTTACACATTTATTATAGATACATATATTTATAGAACTGAGACTTGAAGCATATAATAAGTTTTCAAAAAAAAGGACATATAATGTACTTGTCTACAAGTTTACACTTGTGGTTAAAAATCTATTGTATATTCTGAATTTTAATCCATTTATATCTATATGAAATGTTTTTCTTATATTTCAGACTAAGTGTAGTCATTGTTGTCTGGACACCATTTATATTTTTTTTGTATGTAGTCAACATGTCACACAAAGGTGGACTATATTCAAGCAGTTGAATTCCTGATATATCTATTATGGATGTTGTTCCAGTGTTTGGCTACTTGATAGACCTATAACTTATCCCAGAGAGAGAGAGAACATGTTGAGATTTGCTAGGCTGTTAAATGTCTTGAGCTTGTGAAAAGGTTCTAGGAGAACATTTTCATCTGCAGCTGCAGATGTTCTAGGAGAACATCTTTACTGCAGCAATCAGATGCTGTGGGTTGCTTCTGGAGATGGGAGGATGGGCTGGAGCTTTGTTTCAGCTGCTCACAAACACTCTGAGGGTTATTGCTGCTTTGCACTGTCTTGCCCAAACAGATTGAGGTGCTGCAAGAATCAAAGATGTCAGGTCTTGTAGGGAAGAAAAGTTATTGTACACTCACTATTTTCTCTATCCTTCTTTCTGCTCTTGAAGGGACATGCTTCCACCCACTTGCAGAACTACAAGCTCCTCATATATCTCTGAGGTATGAACTTGGAAATTTAAATGAGCAAACAGCAAAAAGGTCAAACTACTCAGGCTTTAAGTTGAAAGGAAAAGATGGCAATCCCTAATCAAGGCTTTTCTACTGCTCAGCTTTTGGAGAAAACAAACTGAATGATGCTTAAGAATCAAAAAGAAATTAGTCCTGAAATTTCCCCCTTAAGAAAAAAAGATAAAGAATACCATGCTAAGGATTTAAAAAAATTATTTGTCTTACAAATAATAAAATGTAACAGATATTTTTTCTGATATAATTTTCTAATGCTGTTTTGATGGATTCTGCATTTAGTAATTAATTTTTTATTGTTTAGTGGTAGGATCAAGACATTAATCATATGTTAATTAGTTGTTATTTAAGTCTCTGATGAAAAAGGTGCAGAAAAATGAAAAAATAAGATATGAATTAAAACTCAGTGAAACCACAGAAACTACTCCAGGTTTAAACTGCTTTAGTAACAGAAGTAGATATTCCATCTCTTCCTTGTACAAATTATTATAATTAAATGAATTCATCAGTTAAACTGTAATGAATAAATTAAACTACAACTTTTCATCACATCACTCACAGAAAAGAATTTTCCATAAATACCTGCTCCCATGAAGGTGAAGACATTTCTAAAATCAGTAAATGAAAATATATATAATATGTCGACATTTGTTAAGAGTTTTAACTACTATTTTAATTCAGTACCTCAATAACAAAACAATTCCTGGGCTTTCCTCCAGGCTTCCAGAATGTCCTAGAGGTTTTGCATTCCATTTTAAATCTTGTCTGTTTTCTTGCAGCTACTCTTTTTTTATTATATTTGCTCTGATGTAACTGCTTCTGGAAATTATCATCTTATATCTTATAGAAGGAATGAGGTTGATCTACTTTGTCTTAGAAGGACATCTAACTGATTTTTTTCTTCTATGTCCAATATGTAAGTACATAGAGATTCACTGAGGCAGTACTTTTGGTTACCTTGTGAAAAACTCATTTTTATTCAGTCATCCATGAAGTATGGTGACTAGTTTGAATGACAAGCTTGCTTTGCAAACTCTCTCCAAGTTATGTTTAGTAAATGAATGAAAACCAACCAAAAGATGATATTTCAAATGTTTTTTCACTTTTTTTAACTAGAAACTAGAACTAGAAGCAAACAAACAAAGCCAAAACATATTCCCTCCAATTCAAACAAAATAAAACATCAAACAAAGTGTCCTCTCTGATGTTCACTAAATTTTTGCTTATAATCTTTTACTTCTTCTTCCTTAAACAATGTATATGGTTTTTTCTTGGAGATTTTACTTTTAGTGTTTTTAAGAAATGTGAGACAGGTTTCTACTTTTTTTTTCTTTTTCTTTTTTTTTATTATTATTTAAGGTCTTATTTCTCATATTCCATTACACTTTATGAGATTGGAAACCTGCATTTTAGTCTAGGAGCTATGAAAGTGGCTCAGCACACTGCGTGCAACGCAAATAACTGGAAATCAAGTGGTGAGAGTAGGAGATACATTAATTATTCATAGAACTAAATGTATTGTAGAGCCCACATTACAGCTTACAAAGGAGTATCTGTGAGTCCAGTGAGGGGAGGAGTAACTGCCTTTAAATCCAGTTAAAGTGCACCTGACACACAAGAGGATGGTTCTCAAAGTGACTGTGAGAATTTTCAATAAAAGCTAGGGTTTTTAAAGATGTTCTTGGTTCCCAAATCCCAGTGAAAGTCAGTGAGATATGGGAATTTAATTCCCTTCTTCAAATCATAGCTGAAACAAGTGGAAAGATCTGACCTACATTATATTTTGAATTTCTGCCTATCTACCTCTGTCAAGAATTTTATAACATTTACCATTGTATCTACATGTGTTTTGACTGACCATCTGTCAAACTATGGAGAAATCCAAGTCTTTAGGGGAAAGTATTAATATATTTACTGTGAATGGACACAAAGAGTGGGTGTTCCAATGTAACATGAGCCATTCTTGTCTTCTTATTGTTGAAACCCAGGATAAGCTTATGATTGTTGGATAGCAATTTTCATTTGAATTTTCCTTCTGTGTTTTGTAAATATTCATCTATAGTTCTCATTCCTTTTTTTCCCAATTTTCATTTCATTGAAAAATTAAAGTTGTCATGAGGTCTTCAGTAATGTTTAGAAGCAAGAGATCTGTGGACCATAAGTAAATAAATGGAAATATGAATAGGTTTCATTGAAACAGTATTTAATAGATAAACACTAATGATATTTTCATTTTTGTTGCTAAGAACCATCTAGATGGGGGTTATTTGATAATTTCTGCACGCTTTAGTACAAAGTATCTTGTTACAGAAAACAGTACTAGTTTGCCTAAAATTTCTACTTTCCTGAAAGTGTCTAAAAATGAATACTATATTCTTAGCATCAGTATATGCCCCAAGGTGAATTATTAGCTATTGCTTGTAGGGACGTTGTTGCTGCTTCAATAAGCAAAGCCTTTTCAGTATGCATTAATACAAACATATAACAGAATTACAAAGTTAGTGGTACTTTATATGAATTCACCAAATATTGCTAACCTTAGAGAGATTCAAACATTCAGTGCTGCTGTATTTTGTGTGTCTTCTTTTTATGAATTAGCCAGAATATCTCATAATCAGGGAAAAGTAATAGAAAAAATAGCCGTATTTTCTTCTTTATTTTAATTTTTTTCCCCTTATTTTTTTCACCGGAGTGTTTAAAAGACTATAAATTACAAAAAATGTTGCAGTTGATTAATTTATTATTTTTTTTCCAGATGAAAGTAGAGACTTGCTGCTGCAGGGAAAAATTTTGTAGTTTAAATCAAATCAAAATTGAAGTGATTTATTAATTTATTAACCACATAAAATTAACTAGGGATCAATGAACTGTGTATTGAGAGTCAATACTGGTACAATAATGAATGAACAGTGTCACTTAGATATCTAGAAAAAGTTAATAAATGGAAATTTTGAAACATTCATCTATAACTAATCACACGAACTTCTAATTGTGGATGCACACACATTGTTGTGTGGAGGTTTTGGAGGGTGCAGATCCCTTTCATCTCAACATGAGGGACCCCACCTGCAAAAGCCTGCTTGTGCAAGGGCCCCATCCTGTACTTCAGGTTACCCCAGAGGTGACAGCTCCCAGGATAAGCCCCCATTCTCTCAGGCACAGGACTCCAGGGTGTAGCTATGGTCACTGTGAGTGAGCCACACATGCTTGCTGGAGGCAGCCATGGCAGAGGGCATGGGACCACTTCTGGGAGACTCTGCTTTCTGCTCACCTCCACTACCTCTCTCCATTGTCACAAATTTTCAAGCTTAGTTTATGCTTCCTTTTAGGTTGAGTCCTTTGCTCCCAGTATCATTCAGAACTGACCTGGGTCCTGGTTGATGGAAGCTGAATCTGAGCCAGCAGTGCCCTGGCAGCCAGGAGGGCCCAGCGTGTCCTGGGGTGCATCAGGCACAGCATGGACAGCTGGGCAAGGGAGGGGATTGCCCCGCTCTGCTCTGGGGTGGCCTCACCTTGAATATTGTGTGCAGTGTTGCGCACCAAAATGTAATAAGAATGTAAAGCTGTTAGAGAGTGTCCAAAGGAGGGCTAGGAAGATGGTGAAGGGCCTTGAGGGGAAGCCATACATGGAGCAGCTAAGATCACTTGGGCTGCTCAGCCTGGAGAAGAGGAGACTGAGGGGAGACCTCAGCACAGTCAACAACTTCCTTGTGGGGGGGAAGAGGAGGGACAGAAATTGATCTCTTCTCTTGGATGACCAGTGACAGCACCCAATGGCCTGAAGCTGCATCAGGGGAAGTTTAGGCTGGATATTAGAAAAATCTTCACCCAAAGCGTGGTTGGGCTCCACTGTTTGGACAATGATTTGTCCAATGTTTGGACAATGATTTCGAGCACATGGTGTGATTCCTGGGGTTGTCCTGTGCAGGGCCAGAAGTTGAACTTTGATGTTTCACCATGGGTCTCTTCCATCTCAAGATATATTATGATTGATTCTGTGATCACTGATTATTGTTCTATCTGGCTGATGTTCATGATTCTCTTTAATACGATCTATCAGTTTTGGGCAGATATATCCTAAAAAGTTTTCCATATTCAAGCCACATAGGCATTATGTACACACTCATCTTTATGTTAAGAAATATTGATAACCCTGCTGTTTGCCCAAGGTAGAACAAAGAAGCACCGTACAAGCAAATCAATGCATACAACCCATATTTTTATTGTACATAAAGGACGATAGTTTTCCTGGTTTGTATTTTAACTGTTGCCTCAGACATCCCTGTTAATCTTGTGTATGAGAATCTGGACATAGGAATCCTGAGCAACATTCGAACATGTTAATGTAATGAATTTACATTTGACAGTAATAAACAGTGTAGAGCTTATTTTTCTCTTTTATGAGATGCTCTAAACAGAAATTCTTCATTTTCACAATTATGATGCAATCATATTATATTTGTGTATCACTCCTTTCATCACAGATCAGAACTCCTGTGTAAAGATGACTCTACAGGACCTCACACTGATTTCTGCGCTGCTTTGTTGAAGGGAGAAGTGGTAATTTGCTACCCTGATGAATGGATAAAAGTAAAATGGCATTGTATTAAACCAGTGGATGCAAAATTCCATGTGTCCTCAATCACCCTCTGCTTCTTAGTGTGCAGTTCATGAGGAAAGGATGTTGGAGTATTCACAATCTGTGACATCGTGGAATGCTAGGTTTTGAAGTCTGGTTTAGCAATTTTTTACTCCTCACTTTTCTGCAAAATATATCAACTTCCCTATCTATATGTGTCTAGGATATATATATATATATATATGGGTTATTTTTTAATTCTTTACAAAAATACTAAGTACTAATAAAACCTATCCTCTATTTTTAAATGTTTTTGACAATTGCTTTTGATTTATTTTATTTATGTCCAATACTTCTTGCCTTTGTCTATCTTCAGTTATATGTCAAGTTTGTGAAAAAAACTTGTCAGTGCCAGCTCTCCATTACTGAAACAACATGTGTTATTTCCTTTTTATTAATATTGGGGTTTTTGCTTTTTCCCCTTTTTTCTCTCTGTCTTTATTTTCCTAAAAGAGTACATGAGGCATATCTATCGCTGTACTAATCATCAAGTATGACTTTTTCTTCCTAATTTAAAAAAATGTAAAAGATATTGAAAAGAAAAGCAGACTCAAAATGCTTTTCAAACATTCAATTTACTAATTTAATATTATCTATTCCAGATAGATTGTATTTTATAATATCTATTCCAGAATGGTAACAGAGAAATTTAAAACTTACATTAGCTCAGTAAAATTATTCAAGTTTTTAAACCAGGGAAAAGGAGACTAAACATCAAAGAAGGGAAAAGTTTACTGACCTAAAGCCAATAAGCAGACTGTGGTCTTGGTAAAAAAGAACCTACAATGCTATTCTATCATTGTCTTTATGAGAAAAAGGTCATGCAAATTCAGATGCTGGAAAAATGAAGGAGATAAATTCTAAAATAAGGAAATTATGATAAATATATTCTTTTGCATTTGCATTAAACATTCCAGTTGATTGGTATTAGCATTAGGTTAAAATATTTATGGCACTTGTTCTGGATAAATCACATCAATATAATTTATTATTTAAGAAGAAGTGAGAATAATCTGCTTCAGTGCAGATAATATTGTTATTCATGATGTCCTGATGAGTACCAGCTTTAAACAAGTGGGAAAATGTTAAGTCTTTGTACACCCTTGATTTAGAAAACTGTAACAATATTATGATTTTAAATATCTTTTAATTAAGAAGAGGACACTCAAATAAGAGAAGGATTAAAATGTGTAAAAAGAAGGAAGATGAATATGTCCTAAGGATATCACCAGAGTATAGTCTGTACTGATCTACCTTTGTATTGGCACTGGGGTCATCAATCAGATTAGCTGTCAGTGGATTTTATGGTCCTTACATTTTTTAGAATATCATGGTTTGTTCCTGGCAAATGTATTTTCAAAACACAATATTAATGATGATAAGATACTTATTTTTACCTTTATATAATATAAATTCTCTTCTATCAGTGGAACATAAATACTACCATGATAATTCAAATAAAGGAAAAACCTCTGAAGGATTTAATAATAGAAATTGATTAAGATAAAGATATGCAAAAATGTTGAATTTAAGATTCTATATTTTATTTGTTGATATTGGAAATAGTTTTATAATATTGCAGTTATTATTTCCTTAGCATCAATCTGTACAAATATAGAAATAGGATTCAGACCCTAGCTTATAAACTGAAGTTTATCCAAATAAAGGTAACATATTTCAGACATATAGCACTGTCTATTGCCAAGCAAAATTTCACATTTTCTTTTAAATATTACTTTACCCCTGGGTAATTATCAAAAGGAGAGTTTATAAAAGAAATGTACACCGAGCTCTGGTCTGCATACACAGGAGGCATGAATGCTGTTTGTAACATGTGAACTGTAAAAAGAGAGATGAAGGAAATAATCAGACTAAATAAAGCTATTTGAGATAAATTCATCTGCTAAGAAAGAGTACAGAAAACATTTGAACTTGAAAATTTGGAAAAGATAATACAAAATCAGACAGTAATTCAGGACATTAATGGAACAGGCAGTACTTTTTTGTGGTAGAGACAGAAAAGAAAACCTTCAAGACTGCAAAAAAGTAAAAAAAATCAGCAGCAGCAGGCAGTTCAGTAAGAAGCAGGCTTCAAACCCCATGTGAGGAGCATTTTGCAGTTACTGGTCATAATGTGGTCAGGAAAGAGATCAAAAATTCTTAGGGAAAAAAATTAAGGAAATACTACATTGAGATTTCAATAATAGCAGATGAGAAAATTGCATTATAGTTTAGGGGCTGAAGAAGGGAAAACTCTATGGGAGCTATGTAAAACAAGGACTGGGAAAAAGTTAGAAACAGCCAAAATGTCTTTGAATCATGGACAAAGAATCTGGAAAAGCCTAGTTAAGTGATGGCACTAGGGAGAAAAAAACTGAAGAAAACTTGTAATAGAGAAAGAGTAGGGAAAAATTTTGAGATTATATTTTTCAAAGCTTTTTCCAACTTCATGGTTTTTAAATCTTGTTGAAGTTCCAGTAGTTTTTGTCCACTTTGTTTCTCTATAGTCTTTATATGACAGTCTCCATATATTTCCAATTGCAATGAACATTGCCATTGAATCTATCAAGATTTGTACTGACCTCATTGTGTCATCAGCTTGACATTATAATTTCATCTCCAGAGAAACATTGAAACACTTTTCATCATGATTTGATATTGTAAATGTGGTGACCATAGATAGTAATAAAAATTCCTTGCAATTGCATTTTGACATCATAATATAATCTCCATAGTCTTCACTCAACACTGTGATGAGATTGTGGCAATGCTAACTTTGTATGAATGAAGCTGGGCCCATGGAATGAAAAATTTAAACTACAGTTTTGTGCACAGAGAGCAAATGATTATAAATACATGTATATTTTATCGCAGTTAAATTTTTGTTAAAAATCAGAACACATTCTTTATCCATCTGAGGAATGGAGATCTGGAACATTCTGTTAAGTAAGGAGATCGGAAAACTAATCAGTTTTCAGATAAAACTTTCTGAATTCATGCAAATGAAAATATAGCTTATTTAGTGCCATAGCAGAGACTTGGAATTTGTGATAGGAAAGTTCTTCGTATTTCTGTTGTCTTCTGAGGCATGCACTTCTTGAGTAGTGTAGGAATACGGGCCAAATATATGTTTAAAAGATAATTTTTCTATTTATAAATGAATGAAATTAATGAACAAAATTAATGAATTTTTAATTTTCAACACATGTATATGTCTTACAACATGTTTATCTGCTTTGGTGTAAAATAAAGGGCATCCCTTGGAATAAAGTCTGGTGTGAGTCTGTTTGATTCTCTAAAACTTTAGGTTCAGAGTTGTTAAGTATAGTGACAGACTGATTTAAACAGTGACTTTCATCCTCCTAAATTAGTCATTACTCTAATATGACCTGGAATGACATTTTTTAAAAGTCAAAGCATTGCTGATTTTTTTGGAATCTGAATTGATGACCTCCTGGTAAAATACATTTATCTTATTATTAGATCTTTGAAACACTATATCACTTGTAACCTTTACTTAAAGCATTTTCTTGTAGATATACTTCTGATTTTTGCAATGCAAGCTTCAACATATATTTAAAAATAAGTAATAAAATAAATATTTTATTTTTTTAAAATAAAAATGAAATATTTAAAAATAAGCAACTATCCTTGGATTATAATTGTGGTACTAGACAGATGGACACCTTGCACATTTGAGTTTTTCCTTTTTATTGACAAAATGGAATGTCTTTGCTCGAGTTTAGCTTACGGAACTTGAATAAGCCATAGATAAAATTCCCTGCATTTTAAAATGCACAGCCTGCATTTTTTAATGTTTGTTTCTCTTGTTTGTCTTGCTTTTCTCTTGGGAGTGACTGGAAAATATAAGTGTAAAGTTATTTAAAGCCTGGTCAAATGCATAAAGCATATGCTTAGAACCATGCAGTTTGAAAGTTTACTTCTGGCTCCGGTCCCAAACTGCCAGTGCACTTTACGTCTCTGAGGCATTTAAAAGATAAAAGTGTACATAATAGGCTTAGAACCTTTCAAAGATGAGCTAGAATAGAATAATCTTATCATAGAATCATGGAAGCATGGAATGTTAAAAGGTTGGAATGGACCTTAAAGGTTGTCTAGTCCCAAGCCCCTGCCATGGACAGGGACAAATTCCACTGGACCAGGCTGCTCAAGGCTTTGCCAGAAGCCATTTCTTTCTGATATCTAACCCAAATTTGCCCTCTTTCAAACTGTACCCATAAATCCTTGTCCTGTCACGACAGTTCCTGATAAAACATGTTTATATGTTTTTAAAAGTATTATATTTATTGAAATATTTTAGGAGGTGGTTTTCTCACTGAGTAGTATTGATATAGAAAAAATAATATAAAAAAATAAAATTAGAATTAGAATTAATAATTTTTGAGTCTTTATATTCCATTTGCAGATGAGGTAAACCTAATTGCCAACAAATTCTGGCTATTTATATAATATAGTTAAATAATAAAATATCTTTTCCTAAATGACATCATGTTTTTGAAATACTCGTATTTTTTTATGAGATTGTGGTAATTTTATGTAAAGTTGTAATACCCTGGGGCTCAAAAGATTCTGTGAGTAGACACTTATGTGGAGAGTAATTATAAATTTCCTGGGAAATTTTTCTAATTATTTCTATGAAATTCAGAAAATTTGCACATTTACAGAAATTCAGACACATTTACTGCTACAACTTTTCATCTTCACTTCCTTTTGTAAATAAGAAACATTGCAGCACAAGACAGCACCAGTGTAAGCATACTATGAAAACTTTTTTTTTTCTCTAGGGAAAGTTTAAATTGTGTTCAAAATTAACTGATTTCACTTGTAGTTGAAAATAAGTATATTTAAATAGTAAATAAAAGATTATTAGAATTTTGATAACATGAAGAATTGTAATATGAAATATGGAAATAAACAGCTGAACTATGGTAATAAAGTTTTGTTTTCACTTTGAATACATCATCAGTCTTTTTTTACTGTTGAAGTTGGCAATGAGGATACCATTTTTTGTTATTATTTTGAGTTACTTTTTAATAATTTTGAAGATGTGCAAATGTGAACTGTTGGCCAAAATGAAGTTTCTAGCACTGACTTGAATGTTTGAAAGAGATTCTGTTTAATAGTGTCACAATTGCATACATTATTTACAGCATATTCTGAAAGAGCAGTAAGGAATTTGAGGTTTTAATATGGAGAGAGAACTTGTCTTCTGGAGAAGAAATAAATTCTTCAGAAGAATAGTTGTAGGCCTTAAGATATTACCTGAATATGCCTCATCTCTTCAGGTAGAGTGTACAGTCTATCCAGACCACTTATAGCAGCTAGGCTGATGAGTTGTCTCAAAAGTAATCTGTGCTTTTCCCTAATCCATTTACTGGGGCACAGCTTCTTCACTAGTGGTCTGAGAGGTAGTCTGCCAAAAGGAAAGCGTTTGTAAATGGCCATTAATTCCAAAATGCTTATCTCCAGTGGACAGAGATTCTTTCTGCAGTCATTTGGGAAAAGGGATTGAAGTCTGCTGGACTGAACATTTCTGCCTCAGGAATCCCCACTGCACTGATACTGGGTTGAATTCTTCTCATTATTACTTCACAATTGAGATGTGGGCCCAGAAGAGTCCTTGCCAAGATAAATATTTTACTTTTAACAAAAGTACTAGTGGCTAGAAATTCTATCTGCCGCTTCCATCTCGACCGTAGACCTCACAGATAATGGGGGATGTGGTTAGAGACTTGAAACCAGCAGAAAGGGGAAATTTTATAGGCAAGTAGTATATCAGCTCTGGAGCAGTATTTCTTCTCATGTTATGCAGTGTGCTGACCTGGCTTCAAGAGATCACAGATATTTCCACCAAAAGAAACTAAAATTCTCACCTTTTTAGTTTGGAATATCCTGTAATATATCTACAACAATTACATATAAAGTTTCTTTTACATGATTTCCACATAAGATGATGATAGTTGATAAGGTAGACCATGATTACGGACTCTAGCCAATGATATAATTGTTTTGTAAGTATTTAACACTGGTGTGCTGGGGAAAATATTTTTTTAATAGCTTTCCATTTTCTATTTGTTATTTTGAGTTCCAAAAATCTCTTAATAGACACTGAGAATCGGTTTACAAGTGTGATGATGGAAATGTTTTGCCTGTAAACATTCACATACAGTAAATGCAGTCAGATCTCAATTTTCTGACCTTTAGAGTAATCCTTTAATTACTAAAATAGTTTATGTTTATTTCAGTACTCAGACTGCCTTAATTCAGTACATAAGTAGGGCAATTGATGTGAATCCCAACATCTGGCAATCAGTGATTTAATGAGTTACTTTTTAAAGAAATGTCTGTCTGCCGGAGGGGTCTATAATGCAATTAGACACATTAGCACTTTCACAGTCATTTGGGGGTATTTTTCACGAGAAAAATAAAGTGATTGGTGCAAGCTGTAAATTGTTTGCACTTTTGGAAGACAAAATAATGCATTCATTTTTCAGCTTTTTAAGGAAGATTTTGTTAAAATGATGTAATGTAATACAGTTGTTGCTACTTCTGAATATTGTTTTGCAAAATTGGGGTTTTACAATTGCAATCTGTTTAAAAGGATTTAGTCACAAATGATAGTGTACCGTTACAGGCTTCTTTGGCCAAATTTTATTTTATGCTAACAATTCAGGAAAAAAGATGCTGATGAGTTATTTAAACTAGAAGTCAACAATCCAAATTCAACTGAATTCCTGAGAAACCTTTGTAACCAGTAATAAAATTTGGGAATAATTAAATTTTTTTTTTTTTTACTTTTTGAGCTCTCTTTTAAATTAATATTTTCCTCTTAGATATATTTTATTGGATTTTTAAAACTACTGATTAATTTCAATCTCAAAGTACAGAAGTAATATTTCAGGACCCTTAAGTTAAATATAATATTACACTGAAAAAATTTTAACACTTTGAGAGTTGAATCCACATTCTAAATCTCCTGAAGATTTTGTAGTAGAAGTAAAAAGTGGTTTTTTGTTTTACTGGAGATTTTCTGTACAAATGTCAAAAATTTTGCACTGACACTGTGGCTTTTGAGAACACTTCACTCCTTAGAAAATCAACTTTAGTAATCGGGAACAAATGATTACAAAAGTAAGTTTAAAGATGTACATTTATACATTGCTATATGCATTTTATGCATGTGCATGAGATAAATATGGTCAAGGCTTTGATTTTATAAATAAGACAGAAAAATAAATAAAATTAATCTTAAAAACTATATTGAATATTTGCATAATGTTACAAGATAAATAATCTACTTGCAATTATTCAGTTAACAGGTTAAAACTATTGTTCTTAGTAATTAACTAACCTTTGTTGCAGAGTAGTTTATCACAAAGTTTAAAATAAACTCACTTGTATGAATAAAGTGAAAATTTAAGTGGACTCAGTATTTTTTTTGCGGTTGTGTTTTTGAAGTGTTAGGACAGGTACTAATTGAAACACTGAACTTCATGTGCTTTTTGCCAACGGCCTATGAATATAATTTCTGCTGATTTAAGAATCTGATGTCAGGGCAGTAAGTATGCAATTAGCTTTAGTTTAAGTGATAGCAACATGCTGTAAATAAGAATCTTAATTGTGTTTGCGAGATTAAAATTCAGTTTCATTGGTTTTTTTCCCTTGCTTCTTTGGTGGCTTTGTGGTAAATTCGCATTGCTACCTCTAAATGAATGTCAACTTGTTTTACCTCGACTGCAGCCAATCGATACTTCATTAGGCTGAATTGTCTTGTGCCCATGCAACCTTGAAGCTGTGGCTTAATTACCACCCGTATTATGCAGTGGCTCAGAGTGCTGTGCTCAGCTGTGTCAGTTTCGAACAAAAGCCGTGCTGTTGCCTGTATTTAGGGAAAATGCACTTTTGAACTAAAGAACTATAATATTTTCTAAGTTAGCAATTCATGATGATAACCTTTTATATAATGTGTATGTCAGTTTTCAGTAAGTTTACATTTGAATAGGTTTCTGCATATTGCAAAACTTCAAAAGACGAGTACTTTTGCTTTTCATGTTCAACCCATCTTTGATTTAAGATAATTTTAAATTAATGGCAAAGTAACATTCATCTGAAAGAGAAGACAGGAGAAAGTGCAGTCAAATGGCAATCATGACAAATGACATCTCTTGTCTGAGAGTCATTTTTCCTCACTAGACTGATTTGTCATCCCCACTTTTGACATTTTTCATCCTGCTATGAAATCACGTTGACAGAATAAGATATTTCTACACTTAACAGTGGGACATAGAAGATGGTTCTCTGCCTTCATTTATTTTTTGTATTACATTTAAGGGTTTGTAAAATTTGTAAGCAACTAAAGTCAGATGACAAATTTCATTTTCTTTATAAAATATAAAGTTCACACTGCCTTACGATCCTAAAGTAAATGTTGCTGTTTCATTTGTGTCAGGTCATTATACAATGTAGAGGAAAACAAATCTCCATGAAGAAGATTTTCCACTTGGGAGTATTGCTTTGTTATGAGTGTGGATTACAAAATCCAGTTACAATGAGGGTGAACTACCTAACTTTAATGTATTGTGCCCATTGCTTTCGACACGTCAAAGTCCTGTGGCTAGCACTTGTAGTTTCTTACTTCAGCACTAAAAACATAAGACTTGTCTGCTGCTGACCATCTTATGTCCATGCAGACAGAAATAATTAGCTTTTTAGCTTTTTCTTCCAGATCATACCAACTATACAGAGGCATCAGCATTTTCTCTTAAGTTATAAAAAAAGGATAAACTAGAGTACAGTCCTAAAAGGCAATGCTCAAAGATCACATAAATGCAACTTGAAGTGACTTGTGCACATGGCACAGAGAGTAATTCTTATTTTTGTTGTTTGCTTTTTTGGTTTGACTGATTTTTGTGCTTATCAAATGCTTCATGATTACTCTTGTGTAGACCAAAATATTTATATCTGTTTATGTATCTGTGCCTAGTACCTTACTGATGGTGAGGCATGATGACCACAAAACAGGAAGATCGTTGCCTTACAAAAGCCATGTTTGAGCACTCAAACTGATTATGGCCCTCTTTAGAGCTCTTGTATAAAATCCAGTGAAGAAAATTAAAAAATGTTTTCTGAGAAAACATTTTATTTTTATTTGTCTGATTTTTGTTTTCAATGAACTAGATCTGTGGTTAATATCACTTTTAGCACAGTACCTTTCAATGTTCACATCAGACAATCAACTACTAACAACCTCTAACGCTGCTTCTAATTAACAGAATGTTAAGAATTTTCAATATTTATAATATTATAAAGATGAAAGATAAAGATTATAAAGATATTATAAAATTAAATATTATAGATGCAATACATGCTTTTGTTTACAGAGCAGGCCTATAAAACATGCCAGAATTTGTACCAACAGTGTGAGCCTGCAACTTCATGTCAATATTAGTGTACATTCTTTTTTATATTTCCATATACTGTTTTCTATTATAGCAAAGTACAAACAAACAACTTTCACTTAATTAATGAAAAAATCTTGTGTAATGCATCAGATGCTTTTATTTTCCTGCTCAAATGAAAAGGGTGACCACTGTTGGGATTCATATTTTGTAGATTACATGTGGCTCTGTTCTTGTTCTTTGCCCACATTCATCACCTAAAAGATTTCAGGCAAGGTTCAAATCACCATCTTGTGAGAATGAAGATGTTAAGTCAGCAGAATCAGTGCCTTTCTACCTATTAAGTATAAATAAACAAAAATCACAGCTCTCCGTATAAAGTGCCTATCTGTGAACATTTCCATTTTATCAGACAAAAAATTTGAACTGTTTGCATATAAAGGGATTTTTTGACTAACCAAAAGGGGACACTGCTCATTTCTGCCACTAGACCATACTTAAATTTACAAAGTGTTTATCTGCCTTCTGTTGAAAGTTGTTCTTATTCAAGTTCAGAGTTCTACTTGAGAATGTGGGCATAATCAATAAGCAGGACCATAATGACTTAACTCCATCCATGTGCACAACAGAGCCACACATATACTCCTTCACCCAGAGGATCAGGTAGAAAATCAGAAGAATCTAAGTCATGGTTTGACACAAAGACACTCTAATAGGTAAAGCACAAGCCCCCAACATGGGCAGAAAACCCTGAGGAATTAATTCACTGCTTCCCATGAGTAGATAGGTGCCCAGCCATCTTTAGGAAGGCAAGGCTCCAACATGCCTAGCAGTGACTTCCTAAGTCATACACCATCACTCTGAATGTCCCTCTTTCCTTCTTCTTCCCTCAGCTTTCTGTGCTGAGCATGACACCATATGGTGTGG
>VWYI01048524.1:0-65954 GCA_013399455.1 Anthoscopus minutus
TCTCAGATTTGTCCTAAACCAGGACACCAACCATGAACTGTACACTACGAAGTCCATACCTAAATCATATCCTCAAGTGCCACATCTACATGTCTTTTAAATACTTCTAGGAACGGTGAACAATTTCTCTGGTCAACCTGTGCTAATGCTTGAAAAGCCCTTTCCAAACAGAAATTTTTCCTAATATCCAGTCTATATCTCCACTGATATAAGTTGAAGTAATTTCTTTTGTCCTATTGCGTTTTACTTGGGAAATGAGACTGATGCCCAGACCCCTACAACCTTCTTTCAGGTAGTTGTAGAAAGTGATAAGGTCTCCCCTGAACCTCATTTTTTTCCTGGCTAAACAATCATAGCTCCCCCAGCCACTCCTCATAAGAGTCTGTAGACTCTCCACCAGTTTTGTTGCCCTTTTCTGGACATGCTTCCACTGCCTCAGTGTTCTTCTTGTAGTGAGGGACTTTCACAAATAGCAAAATGGAATAGTTCATTTTAAGACATGGACAGATTTCACAGAAAAAACCAGAAGAGTAAGCAAAACAATTATCTTTACAGAAACAAAAAATTCTGGTAGACGGTGTGGAGTAAGCTAGGAAATGGAAGTGCATAACATAAAAAGTCTATAATGAACTGGAGTGAAAAAAAATCCACAAATCACAAAACATGAATTGACCTTAGGACATTCTATTAACTTGAAAAAAAAGTTATAGCTAGTGCCTTCAACTACACAGGCAAGAATGAACTTTTGCTACAAGCTTCGCAAATTGCTACTTTCATAAGAAAGTGAGTGAGTTCCCATAAAATTGGACCTTCTTGCTCATCACAAGAACTGAAATGTAGCAATGAAGCAGAAAAACATCTATGGAATTCTTCCTAGGGGTTACCTTTAACTCCTCCTCAGTGGTTGATTTATAACTGAAAAAAACGCAAGAAAATTGTATAAAAATCAAGAACAATTTAAAAACTGCCTAAGTATGATTCTATATATACAATCATAACTGCATAGATATAGATATACTACAGCATAATGAAGTTTTCAACTTTGAAATATCAGTAATTTTTAAAATGAGTTTATAAATATCTGCTTGTTTAAGACTTACTTTAATAAATAGCCTGCTAGAAATCAGCATTTCTTTAGTCTGATATTCTTCATTCTATTAAATGTTCTAAAAAAATCTTTAGCAAATATACAAAGATTAATATACATGTTTACTGGAGCATTTCATTGTCTTACCAGAAAACAAAGAAAGAATTATGAGGCTTTGTCAGCCTTCTGTTTTCCCAGTTGATTCTGACTATATGGAATATTTCTTTAATAGGAGCCAATTTTCAGCTGGAAAGTCAAGTCTGTCCCTTTGTTACTTCATATTTCAGATCTCCTTTTTGTGCATAGCAATGGACAGGGCCAATTTTTCTTACAGAATGCTTTGTAATTCTATGGAATTTTCCTTACAAAAGCTTGTGGAATTCTCCTCCAAAATGGTATTTTAAGAAACCAAAAGTTCTACTAGTAATCTTAGTAATTTTTTTAAAATAAGATTTTCAGTGAAGCTAATAAAATTCAATCCAGTGAGTGCAGTTTGCAATGGGGGAAATTTACATTTTTCCCTTAGAACTTCAAGTACCAGGGCTTTGATTATAATTGACACAAACATAGGTCTTCCAGAACCAAACCCCTACTGCTGTTGGTACTGTCATGGTCCTCCTTTTATTGTTATTTTCCTCACATTTGCACAGTATTCCATTATTGATTTTCATTTTTTGCTAAGGGTTTACGTCAAAGTCCAGTTTATTGATTCAATTTCAAGATAAGTCTTCTAAATTGCTAGGCATTTTCACAACCTTAACCTCTACCCTGCCTCCTATTTTGCTAACTGGTATTGATATGTAAGAACGGGAAATAAAACCCAAACCCAACTTCATAATGTTTTGTAAAGAAATTAAAGTGCTTACACCTTCTGTATGACCACTGATGGGTCTTTCTTAACAGGTTTACTGTTAAAAGTAGAAAGGGGATGTTCTTGGATTTTCCTCTAATGTTTTATAGCGCATTGGTGGGTTTTGTTTTCAATATAATTGTTAAAATATTTTAGTAAATTTATTAGATAATTTTGTAACTAAAGCTGGAATTTTCATGCCTAGAGCGATAAAATCTAAAGTAGGGAATCAAGACTAGTACTGATAGTCACTAAGCTTCCCTGCATTTCCCTATAATCCACTAATATATTAATAAGGTTTCATTTAGATATTTTCTGTTTGAGTGGAAACCATTTTACTCATTTTTCTGTTGCGTAATAATGAAAAGATTTTCTAGTTTTTCCAGCTCCGTTCATGTAGGATATGGATGTTGAAATGTCGAACTCTTACTACAGTGAGCAACCATGACACACTCAAATTTCCTTCTAAACTTCGTTCCTCTGAATTGCTTTCACTAAATGGTCATTGTTTTGCAGTATCAAAGTGTCCTATTAATATTTTCTACATAACATCATTGAGATTCCATTCCTTAGGTATCATACCAAAAGGCCTTGAAAATATGTTTTCTCTGTATTAGAGTTCTCTTAGAAATTTGCCTTATAAAATGCACAGATTTTTTTCAAAACACATGGAAACTATAATTTTTTCAAGATCAGGAATCAAAACTCCTTACCTCTGTGATTAGAATTGCAAATGAGATCATTTGCCTTCAAGCTAAAGAACATTGTGTTGTTTTATGCCAACACTGGAGTATTGTGTAAGAGGAAGTATTTAAATATCAGAATTAGCAGTCATTTCAATTATAGTTACTGACTTAAAATTTGCCTAGTGAAAGTAAGATCAAAATTCACAACCATGTTTTTTAATTTTTTTTTCTTTTTCTAGTACACTCACAGAACTCTATAGTTTAGCAACTATTGTGGATTTTGTCTGCTGCACAAAGGTCTTTATGTTAGAAACTGCAGGAACAGAAGAATGAAACAGAAACTCAGTAGCAACAATAATTTTGCTTGTTGTGTCATGAGAAATGCTCAATTAAGACTATTCCAAGAATATTTTAATTTGGAATAAAAAGTAAGACTCCGTAGGCATTCAAATTAGTCAATATGAAATACTACAGTATTTTTCTAATTTATAAAATTTTTCTACATCTGTCTGAAAATAAATTCAGCCTTTGTCCATGGTGGTAATCAATTTTGTTTCATATACTACTTCACAGTATCCAATATGTCACATAGAAGCTTGTGTTTTACAGAGTATAGTGGATTCAAAATAGAAAAGAACCTTTCCTGGAAGGAGAAACACGTTCATTTCTGGCAATTTAACTACCATGTAATTATCCTCTAATACTGTCTGAAAGGTAAAAAATGACAAATGGCTGCAATAAAGAGACATCACACATGCAGAATGAAGGTACAGAAGAGCTCATTCAACCTCCATTTTATCAGCAGTTTGTTTCAGCCACTAAGCATTACTAATAGATTCTTAGTATAATCTAGATAAATGGTTAAAATAATAAGTTATGATTCAAAGAGACTGAAAGGAGACTTTGAAAAGAAGACACCTGCCTTAAAACTGTGGTGAGATTTCTGGCTATGGGACACTTAGCAAAATGCAAATCATTATTAGTATGTACATTTATTTTCCATATTTTACATACTTACAGCCTTGCTTTTTCTAAAAACCCAATGCCACCCATTTTGTTTCACTTCCTATCTTGCAAACGGAATGGATTATTTAAACCACAAATATTATTCTGTTTTCTCTAAAGAATTATATATATGAGAATCAATTACTGTAACAGTGGTATAGGATATTTTTCCTGCCCTTCTTGTCTCCTTCCATTACCTTGTGTAAGAAGCAATAGAAAGCATAATTACCTTCAGCTATTCTATAATTTACAAGACACTTCCATTCATCCAGGTTAAGTACTTGATTTGTAGTTTGGTAAGGAAGGAATATAGATAAAAAATGAAAAAGAATTGTTAATTTAGGACAGTTATTGGCACTATGGAATTCCTGAGTACACCACTAGTGGTTAAAGAATATGCACTTTATTTATGCTGAGCTTAGTGGCCCCTAAATCCTGCTCTGTAGTGAGGGCAACCACTTTATTAATAGGATTAGGTGGATGGGGTTTCAGGAAGCAGAGACCTGACAATGTGTGGGAGAACTGCTAGAGTTTCACACCTCTCCTTAGGAATAAGATGATTTTGTCCAGCCTTGGGCTCAGAGAAGAAGCCAGACCCCAGAAGTTTTCTCTCTCCCCCCCTACTTCAGGATGAAGTTTAGCTCCTCAGTGGGAGTGGCCATGTAGCTATCGGAGCCATCGCCATGAGCTTCTGCTGCTGCAAACAATGGCCCTTAGCAGCAGCACGTTATCTTTCCTCTGTAACCAGCTACACAGAGTGAAGCCCACCTCATCCTGCTGCAAGAGCCAACTGCTTTTCCAGAGCATGACTGGGCTGAAACTGGGATTACCAAGCAACTAGATGTGTTTTAAACTGGTTTGTGGCTGTTCTTTCAAGAAAAAAAGATAATTCTTGCCTGAACTTGTTCTTTCAGTTTTGATTCAGCTATTATGATTGAGAAATAAGGGTCAGCAAGAACAGCACAATTCACCTTCTCTAGAATCCAAGCTGTACTCCTCCCAGCTGTGTGGAGGGGAAAGCAAACAACTTCTAACATAAGCTGTTCCTTGTACTGCTGTATATGAAATAAGCGAAGTTATTTCTCTTTGCGCCCGCAAAATCACTACAAATGTTTCCCCCTAATAGTTCACATTTTTACTGCTGCCAATATGCATCTTTTGAATTAAATTTAGTGTTGCTTTGGAATGAACTGTGACTTTTGGGTGAAGTGCAGTATGTCTCCTTGAACCACATTAACTTCTCATTGTCATGTCTGTTTACATCTAACAGACATGAAAATTTTACTCTTCCTCCAAGTCACTAAATGACCTTGAGGGGAAAAGGGCTGGAGATTAAAGATTATACTTTACATGCCTCTTGTATAATTTAATCTATCTAGTATGTATATATGGGCCCATCTTGGGTAATAAAAAACCCCCTGTGTTTTGTAATTCATGCTGTGTGTTGTGGGGTTAGGATTCATTGCCATGTGTCTTATATGGTGGAATTAACATATGGATGGTGAAGAAATGATAGGTGGTAGCGTCCAGAATAACCAGTACTTTAAGGAATACTGTGGCATTTTTATTTTTAGAAACTGTTCAGTTAAATATTTGGAAGGGTGATCAGGGCCTGCTTCTGAAATTCTGTCTCAAGGCTTGTCCTTCACTTACCTGGCAAGACTCAAAGGAATTATGCATAAAATTAAGGACTTTCAGAATTTGCTTTACATTAACTTGAGTGGCAAATAACTAGAAAAAATGAAGCTAGGCTTGTTTTTCCATAAAACCATCTAAAGATCTGAGCCTGTGCATTACAGATCTTTTATTATGAAATGACAATTCTTTTAAAATACCAGATAATTATATGCTGAGCGCTGTTTCTTCACTCAGGATAGAATCTAGACTTCTATGTCCTGTATTGTATCCTCACAACAACTTTCCAGTGTATCTCAACAGTGTGATTTTTTTTATTATTCTCTTCTAAGCAGTTCAAAACACTGCTCTGTTTGGAAGAGAAATGTCTGATTGCTAAACATATTTTACAAAGCAGATTGTCTGGTAATAGTCAAGAAACTGGCCTCTGAATGAGCTGCTCCTGTCCCTCTTTAAAAAAAGGTGACATTTTGCAACTCTTATACTTTGGACTATAAAATAGTCCTGTTTTCATAAGCTTCAGCTCTAAAGAAGCCCCATTCAGATATTCAAAACTAACTGGGCTGTTTCTCAAGTCAGAAAAACAAGACCTTTGTGCATTTCTATGTCTGTGCAATGCATGTTCTTCAGCTGATCATTATTTAATTTCAGCGGATATTTTTGAGACATTAATGAGACAGAAGACACAAACTTTAGTTAGTTTGTAAAAGCAATTTAGATGAGACATATATACATATATATATGTGTATCCAATTTTCACTCCCATGCTCCTTCACATATACTTTTATCCTGGTTTCTGTCCACAAAGTAAGAAATTTAATGTTTGCTTTGTAATCACTTTCTTTTTCTTTAAAGGGCAAATACACTTTTAACAAAAATAAGGTCATGTTAAGCACTTGTAGAATCCAAGTGTCCCCCCAGTAATTAAGACAGTTAGTACTTAATGTATTAACCTTTAAGAGCTGCTCAGATCAACCTAAACTAGTTTAAAAAGTGTTTTTTAAAGTTTATGAATTATACCTTAAAGATAAGGTCTTTTATCTTACGGCTTTTCCTTAAAGAGTAAAACAAGAATTCATATAAACCAGGTTAATAGTGATTCAAATTCTGACACAAACTAGTTAAACATTTTGGCTAAACTTCCAAGTTACACTGTTATGCACCAGTGTAGTTTTGTACGCCAAGTCATCAGAACCTGCAGCACCTTAGGCTGATGGAATGTTGCTGTTGGACATGTAATAGTCCAACATCAGTGGATAATGTGAATAATGCATGTCTAATAGTGTTAGACATGCAGGTAGCTATAGAGAGGCTGACTTACATTAACCCTTGGAGCTGTGTTTCAGCCATCAGAACGATCTGAATAGATGAAAGACTTGTTCACGGAACACACATAGATGGATTTGGTTAATGGAGTGCCATGATAAAAAGACTTCAGAACTTGTTACTTTTTATAGCAAAGCTGCAAAGTATTGAGGAGGGTAAACTTTGACTGTATGTTGAAAGTACTTAAGAAATTCTATCTGATTTTGGTGAAAAGTAAATATTTTGGTTTTGATCCCAAAGGCTAACAATGGTTTTTGTTTGATTATCAAGTGGTTTCTTTGATTAATTAAGTATTCAGCTTGATACAAGATAACAGGAGTCTCAATTAATTTACTGGGCCATCTGATGACCAAACTTCAATGAATTTGGAACCACTCCATCAATATCTTATAAGCTGTTGAAATTTACATTCAGCTCAGCATTAGATGCGGAGAGCTGGCTAACAAGAAAATACAGGAGCAATTGCCTACTAAGGGGAAACTTCTCTAAAGTCAAATTGCTTGGTGAAACAACTCAAATAGCTCTTACAGAAAAGCCCTGAAGGATTTAACGTGACTAAAGCCTATCATGTTCCACAGAAATTACTCTTCCTAACTTGTAGGACTGAATAAAAAGCACCATCCTATCTGTTGCATTTTTTAACATATGCTTAATATTCTATAGGAAAAACCCCAGGATTTTATCTTAAATTACTTCAGAAAAGTAGTAATTTTCTTGTAAATATTAATTGTGTCTTTTTGTATCTCTTTTGTGTAGAAAAAAAATCTGAAGAAAGAAACTGCAGTTTATTTTAAAAAATTAAAAAAAAAATAATAATAAAAAGTTAATCTTCTGAGACTGTCTCTTGGTCCCCATTGAAAGGTTCTCGTTTTTATGACTGATCATTTTTATCAGAAGTTAGCCACTTTGGTTGAAATCTTAATTGAAAGATACTTGCACGAGACTGGTTTAAAATGCAGGACAGTCAAAATAGTTCACAATTTTGAAAATTATGTTTTCCAATGGCACACAAGTTAATTTGGAGCAAAAAGAAAAAGCAATCCCAAAATTAAGTGTGGAAGATTTTGAGACAATAGTAGTAAGAAAAGATTTTAGTCAGGATAAGAAGATGGAAGCAAGATATGAAGATTAAACTACAACTAACTGGATAAAGCCTAGTGTGAGAACAGGGCCTATAAACTTGGTCCTATATTCTGGACATGAGTTCTGTGACAAAATGTTTGTTTGTACAGTGAAATGTGCCCTGGTAACAACAAATAGAATAAAGTCAAATGGAGCTCAGATAATCTGTACATCATAACTACAAGTTTTATTCACAAAAACACAGAAATTACCTTTCTGTGCTATAGAGGGTTGATGCTAGCTGAATGCCAGGCACCCATCAAAGCTACTCTCACCGCCTTCAGCAACTGAACAGCAGAGAGAAAATATAAAGAAAAGTTCATGGCTTGACATGAAGACTGGGAGAGATCACTCAGCAAATATCATCAAGGTCAAACCACATTACATTTGGGGATAATTATTGAATTTATTACCAGCAAAATCAGAGCAGGATAATGAGAAGTAAAAACAGACTTCCAAACATCTTCTTTCCACCCTTCCCTCCTTCTTATACCAACCTCCTCCCCCTCTGAGGTTCCGGGAGACAGGGAATAGGTGTTACAGACAGTTCATCCCACATTGTTCCAGCCATTGAACAAAAAGAGGAGTCCTTCCCCTGCTGCATTGTGGGGTTGCTCCCAAAGGAGACAGTTCTCCATAGACTTCTCCAGCATGAGTCCATTCCACAGGCAACAATTCTCAGAAACTCCTGGATTCTCAGAACTTTCTGGAAAGGTGGAACAAACCATTCAACATGGGAGGAGGAACAGGACAAAACCATTATAACTTATAGAAATTGGAAAAAACTCCTAAATCCACTGCAACAACAGCCTGCTCCAGTGTGGGTCTCCCAGAGGGTCACAAGTCCTACCAGGAAACCTGTTCCAACAGGAGCTCCTCTCTCCACAGGTGTGCAGGTCCTTGCATGGCACAGGCCTCCTACAGGGTCACAGCTTCCTCTCATTCAGGCATCCATCTGCTCTGGCGTGGTATCCTCCCTAGGCTGCAGGTGGATCTCTGCATCCACATGGATCTCCATGGGCTGCAGGGACACAGCTACTTCACCATGGGATGCACCATGGGCTGCAGGGACACAGCAACTTCACCATGGGATGCACCATGGGCTGCAGAGGAATCTCAGCTGTGATGCCTGAACCACCTCGTCCCCTTCCTTCTGAGACCTTGGTGTCTGCTCATGTCATTCCTCATATATTCTCACTCCACTCTTCTCTGGCTGCAATTACGACTCTGCAAGAACTTATTTTTTTTTCCTTTCTTAAATATGTTACCACAGAGGCGTTATCGCCATTTCTAATTGGCCCAGACTTGACCAGCCACACTTCTGTCTTTGGACCTGTCAGGGAGTGGCTCTGCTGGACATGGAGGAAGCTTCTGGCAGCTTTCCACAGAAGCCACCCCTGTAGCCTCCCCCAACTATCAAAATTTGGCCAAGCAAACACAATACATATGGGGTTTTTTTCATTCTTGTGTGTGTATGTAATAAATATCTAAGACTGAAAATTATTGTGTTGACAAATTATTATATTTAGGTCCCATGGAGTGAAAAATAAGTGCAAAAGCTTACTTTGATAAAAATGCTATTACTGGCTTTGTCTTATTTTTTGTGAGTTTCTAGTCACACAATGTAAAGTACATAGACTATTCTGCACATTACAAAAAGCTTCCCCTGAAGAATCTCATGATACTACTTTTAGGCAGTCATATTTCCCCAGTCTTCTAGGAAACAAAACAGATCACAGTAAATAGAAACCCGATCATGCAAGTAATATTGAAGGTCTTAATTGTATCCATATTTTGAGATGACTCTCTATCTCTTCCTATGGGCTGAGAGATAACTGTGTAGAGAAATATGAAAATCAAACAAAATGTCAGTTGAAGCACATGTAATGATAGTCCAATATGAATGCCCAACTTTTAGAAAGAATATTTTAATATTTGAGAAACTATTCTTATTATTTATGAAGAGTTGTTCAGAAGAGGTTGTGACAGAGCACCAAGGGAAATCCAGTCCCATGTTACTAGCACAGATTAATCTTATAGTATGAATTATAACTGAATTATAAGAATAATTTCAATTGTTAATGTCCACTCAAAATGAACAGTCTCCCTTCATATAGTGTTTGGTTAAACAATGGATTTAAAGTTCATTTTCAATGTCCATGGGAAAGGTCTCTGCAATCATTTGTTCAGCTCTTTTCACAGAAAATATGAGAAAATCCTTTTATGAAAGAGAAGTCTAACAAAGAGACTAGTAATACCAGTTGAATTCAAAGGGAAAGAGTGAAAAAGCCACTTTTTGGGGGGGGACAAGAACAGGGATGAGGAAAGTTAGCCCTATAATTATGGCAGAAATGATCCTCTAGCTGTATGTGCTTTGATATTGCTACTGTGCTGTTTTCAGAGAACTAGAGTGTATTTTACATTTTCTGAGATTGCCTTTCGGTGACATTAAGTAACAGTGAAATCAAATAACAGTAAAATTTTGGACCAAAACACAAGTTATACTGAATTAGGAAATCCTTAGACTTCTTTTTTTACTGTGAGTTTAATGTCTCTTTAAGGCCTTGCTAGATCACTCTGAAAAGGAGTCTAATTGGTCAACTTTTACTACTGTGGTGATGGAAATGAGTGTAATTTGTACACAAAAATACCTTTAATATCCCATTTATGGCTCATTTTTGTGCCAAGCCTCTGAACACTTGTTTTTATGGTTATATGGCCTAGCAGAATAAGGGCTTGAAAGCTCACTGATTTTCACCAGTCATTCTTAAAGAGATCTATGTGAATGACGTGGTTTGTCACTGACTTGAGGGCCCATCTACAGGTCAAAGTTCTGTGTTTACTTCTGTTAATGAGATAGCACATATATCTTGTTTTTACTTGGTAGGAAACAGAATAGAAGGCCTATGTTCTTCAGCACAAGGACAAAAAACAAAAACAGGTGTTGAAAGGAGTGAACAAGGGGAGAACATGACACAAGATGAAAGAACATATTGACTTTCTTGCCTGGAAAGTGGTGATAAGATTAACTAAGCATAATAAACAGAAGAGGTGGGGACAAAAAGATTGGGCCAGTAGTAATCCTATAGGCTGAGGATTTCTTTGGAAATTAACCTGAAGTCCACAAGTTGTGCCATGAAGTCCCCTTGTAATGGAAGGCTTCTATTCTATGATTTTGCAGACACTGATTCTGTAGATATTTAACACACCAGTTAAAGAACACACTGGCAGAAGCAGCAACAGAAAGTGGGAGATAATCCCTTAATGTAGCTGAGAATGAAACTGGTTCATGTTGCATGACCTTTGATTAGCTAGTATTTGATGTGTCTTTATGAAGGAAAAGGTAGGAAAACAACAAAAAAACTCCAGTAGGAGAGCTATGTTTGAACATCAGATGTTTGAACATATAAAATATACATGACCAGTGAAGATAACAATTCCTGTCAAGAGCTGGAGATGTCACCAATTAAAAACAACAACTACAACAAAAAAGCCCAAACAAAACCAACCTCCCAAACAACCAAAAAATAGATCAGAATTTAGAGTTCCATAGATGTTCAAGGCTAAATAGGATGCCCTAAAAGAAGACCTGAGCACTCCTTCATCAGGAAACCTCCCCTTCCCAGCTGGTCATTTCTATCCTTGCACTTTCTGCAAAAATTCTTGACACCAAGTGCAGAGTAGCTAGCTATGAGAATGACTGCTTGTTTCTCAATACAATTCACTGATCTCAGGAATACATATATAAATACACATGTGCTCAGGAAAGCACACATAAAGGTGAGTTGAAAGAGAAAGGATAAACTCTGCCAAATTACAGCTCTGCATACTTTATTGGGGAAAAAACACAAGCCTGTCTTCAAATTTCCTGGATCTCCAGGTCTCAGAACAAGTTATCTGTGCTTGTTTCATGGTGATATTGATTGAAGGGGAGACAGTGGTTTTATGACTGACCAGATAGCTGCTGTTTTCCATTATGAAATAAGAAACACGACAGGTGGTTGTAGCTCTTCAGCTATTCTCTGATGACTCTTTCCTCTTATTTTTAATTAGTGGATAGCAATTACTTGTTCTAGTCATCCATTTTTTCTGTATCAGAAGCAGAAAACATTCCTAATCCACTAACCAAATTTTTTTCTCGTGGGACTGTGCATTAGGACTGGCTGGGATGGATGTAAGTTTTCCCACAGCAGCCCACAAAATGCTGTGCTTTATATTTAGAACTAGAATGGGGCTTCAGCTATTGTTGTGTTGTGCAGTGCTTGCTGACTCAAATCATCACCCAAGGTTAGCCCATCATAGACTAAGAAAGGCAATATGACAATACAAACATGTAGGACGGGCATGTAGGTGACATGTAGGTCTTTCTGTTGAGAATACAATTTATAATATTTTTCAGCCTTCATGTTTGCTTGTTGAGAAATATTGAAGCAACTCTACCCCATATGAAGTGCTAATGAGGGATAGTACTGCTCAGCAGGATTTGAGTCCCAGAAAATGGGGATGAAACTGATTTTTGTTTTCTTTTACTGTTCTTTTTACTCCTTGTTCAATTACTCTTGGTTGTTCTCTAGTATATTGCAGAGAGGAAAAGGACCACCAGTGTGCTCTGACATTGTCTAGGCTGAATTTTGGATATGTTTTCCTATCTACTGTAGAGTATTTAAGCTGCCTAACAGCTTGGTTTCTGTGGTAACTCATCAGTGAAAAAATATTTAAGAAAGGTTTATAGTATGCAGAATCAAAAAAATACATTCAGCTTTGAGTTTATATGTATTTTTAAATTGGCCTAGAAATTTATTTTTTAGACCTAATAAACATATTTCTGTAGTTGAAGAATAAGAGATACAAAGCTACTGACATATTTCAAAAATAACACTGGGATTGCTTCAGCTGTAATGTTTAGAGTAATGATCTTTGCAATCTAGAGAGAAATTGCACTGACGACACCGCATCCACTCAACCCAAATAAATCAGAACTTATTTGATCAAATTACAATTTCACATGCAAATTTTTTCAGTTTACACAGTGCACAAAATTACTGTGACCTCCAAAGGATGCATAAAAATGTTATGTTAATTGATATATTCCTGCCCTGAAAAATGGTGTGACAGCCAATCTCATTTAAGCAACTACTGCAGGTTCCTGAAATTTAAAAACTGGACTTTCAGATATAATACAGATCTTTAGGACAGAGTGTGAAAGCCTGAAACGTTACAGTTAATCGCTTAAAACATTTTCATTAAGGACTTTTTGCCCATTATGGCAAAACTGTATGAATAAGCTGCGACCACTGAAACCTGCTCCTCCCTTCTATTTTCCAATTATCTAAGGTCTAGGGGATGTAAACAAGGCTGAAGGGCAAGAATGTATCCACAAGAAAGTCAAATCCAACAGCTGTCCTGAAAATTGGTTCTGGCTAGGTTTGGAGTGGCATTATGGGAGACCATAATCCACAGACTCATGTGCTGAGGCCAGGTTTGCACACAAACATCCCTGATCAAGGGGGGAGGAGAGTTTTGGGTGTGTGGCATTACCTCTTGTCAGAGGAAGTGACCATCAGTGCTCTGTTATGCAAACCATCTCAGTTGTAAAACCTCACATGCCTGGAAAGCTACATCCATGGGACATTCACACTTGAGCAGCTGAGAAGTGTCATAAACCATCAAAGATCCCAAAGTTCTTCCCAAATCATTCCTGAGGCCTTGCACCAGAAGACCGTATGTGATTGTCATGGTATGACACTGGCCTAACGCCAGGCACCCACAAGAGTTGCTCGCTCACCCTCCCCTGCCACTGATGCCTTGGGCTTTTGGGTTTTCTATTCTGCATCGGTGTGTGGTTTTGTTCAGGGTGCTGAGATCCTTTCACAGGGTGAGGAAGACACAACAATCCTACTCTGATTGGAACTCAAGGACACCTTTTCCAAACTTCAGGCTTGAAGCGAAACAACATGAAAGGAAGAGGGCGGGCAAATGATGCAAATGGACCCAAACATATAAAAAGACTGTGGTCTTGGGACTGGCCCCCCTTCCCTTCAGCCTCCATCTTTGGAGTCATCCAGACACAGCTTGATTTGTAGCACTGGTGCTGTCTGTGGGTGACCCCTCAATAAATATCCTTTATTTCCCAACTCCGTCTGGTCTGTTCCAGCTCTTCCAGGCACCACCACAGCTGGGCACAGGAGAGAGGAAAAAAAAATGAAGGCTTCATGAGTGAGATAAGGACCTGGAGAAACAAGGGCAAAACAGGCTCAACTTAAGTTGCAAAGTGAAATTTATTACTAACAGAATCAGAGGAGGATAATGAGAAATAAATTAAGCCCTTAAAACTTGTGTTTTCCCCCAGCCCTTCCATCCTTCCCCACGAGACCATAGGGAGACAGAGCATGAGAGTTTTGGTCAGTTCATCACTGAGATTTTCTTCTGCTGCTCTGGGAGAGGAGTGCTTCCCTGTGAGGCTGTGAGGTCCCTCCCATGGGACACAGTTCATGAACTTCTCTGGCTTGCTTCCGCTCTCACCAGCAGCAGCCAAACCGTGCCTGCTGCAGTGTGAATTCCCCCACAGGCCCACAGTCCTCCCAATACTGCTGCAACTCTCTTTCCATGGGGTGCAGTCCTCTGTCTGGAAGCAGGGGCTCCCTCTCTCCGGTGGCTCTCCCAGTGGATCACAGCCTTCTCCAAGCATCACCTGCTCCAGTGTGGGCACATGACCCATGGGCTGTGGGTGGATCTCTGCATCCCCCAAGGATCCAAGGGCTGCAGGGGCACAGCTGCTTCACCACTGTCATCACCATGGCCTGCAGAGGAATCTCAGCTCCAGTGCCTGGAGCAGCTCCTCCCCCTCCTTTCTCCACTGACCTTGGCGTCACTATGATGATTTCACTCACATTCTCACCTCCTCCTCTTCTCTGACTAGAAGCAAAAAACTCCTGACTTTGTTTTGATTTTCTTCTTAAATATGTCATCACAGAGGGTTACCATTTCTCTCATTGGCCCAGTTTTGGACAGCAGCATGTCCATCATCAGAGCCATCAGAGATTGGCTCTGGTGGTCATGGGGGAAGCTTCTAGCAGTTTCCCTCAGGAGCTATCTTTGTAAACACCCTGCTACCAAAAAAAAGGCTGTGCCAAACTAACACAGTGATGCAAAGGGATACAACTGATCCAGAGTCTGTTGCAAGAGAAAGTGTCACATTTTCCCCCTCCCAGGGGAGATATCTGGGCATTCTCATATGGTACAAATATATATCAATTAATTTAACTTTATGTTTTGTGGGGCCCTCCCCACCAAAAGAAGAAGAGGATCAATAGGACACCATTGGGATCCATATAGTGGTGATATTTTCTAATTAATCTGTCTCTCCATCACGCTCTTTCTGTCCCTGCCTTTTTTCTATCTTTCTCTCCCTCCTCACATTTAATGTTAAATAAAGTCCATACTATTGACTTCGACATTGTTTGTACCTTAATTGGGGCAGAGGCATTCTCTAACAATTTTAATAATCAGATAGTAACACAGAGGGAAATATAAAGCATAGTTGCTATTCATTTAAATCATAATGAGTATCTGTTCATCTGTCTAGATTTTTGGTTGAAGAACAAAGACTAAATCCTTCCTACAGATTTTCTAGGGTTTTCCTCCTGTGAAATTTAATCAGTTGTCAAAATCTGTAAAATGCTTGCTCAAGTCTCAGTCAGAGGATAAACTATAGCTTCCTTATGTCCTTATGGTGGAATGAAGAGCCTTGTTCTTTGAGATAAAAGGAGGACATCATTCCCTGATCTGTCTGTGATGAAATGGAAAATTCCTCCAAGATATTTGTCTCTTGGGATCTCTGGGTAGTACAAGATAGTAAGGTAACCTTTTCTGATTGTAAGGCTTGGTTCCCGTGCCCTTTCTGTGAGAAGACTGCATCAGAGATGAAAACTGAAGGATCCCATACCCTCTCTCTGTCTCTGTGTGGTTAGACAAAGATATTTCTTCAGGAGGAAGCTGGCTTAAGAAAGTCAAAAGGTAGATTACTTCTTTCATGCTTCATAGAAAGCCTCTCATCTCATTTGTACTACTTTGAGCACAGAGAAACTCCACAACTTACATGTTGCCAAATATCAGTTTGCATCACTTCTGTGAGACTTCACTAAATTTTTTCTAATGTGTTTGGCTACTGCCTTGTTAATCCAGTGACAAAACGTATCCAAGAAATCCACAAGTGAGAAAACTAATGCGTCCATTCCCTTTCTATATCACCAGTAAGAACTGACATGACATTCTCTGGACTGTGCTTGGAATGGCTGCCTTCCAGTTACAAGGATTGAACACCTAAAAAGCTAATTGACTTGTTTAAATTATTTGTCTGTTTTTAACCACCTGTCATATTTGAAACAATGAACATTTTTCTTTGGAAAAGCTGACTTCACTCTGAAATCTGAATTGACTTCAGAGTGAAGTCAGTTGACTACACAAATATGTAACAATATTGTTGTGGACTTAACAAATTGCATGACTTCAGTATTATAAGGATGAATGTAGAAATGCAAGGGTGAAATGCTTAAATGATGTCTTTATCTCAAGTGCTAGCTGTCCTGAAGGTGATTAATCTGCCTGGGGAGCAGCTCTGAATGAAGATGAAGCAGCTCATGTCAGGTTTCTCACAGGCTTGAAGTAGGGATATGACTCAATGGCCTCCTAAGAGAGACTGTGGAGCTAGGCTGGGGTGCTTACAGTGCCAGATACTTATGAAAAAGTCACAGTTGCTACATGTGGCTGTCCTTGCAGAAAGGAGAGGCTAGTCTTTCTGCTTGACAACTTTCCCCTTGCATGATTCAGGTAAGCCTTGGAATTTTTGGAAGAGAAAGGAAGAGGGGAGGACAAAGAGTTTTCACAAAGGCTGCTGAGTTTAAGTTTTCTCCACATTCTACCATCAATGCTTGTAACCCATTTGGATACTTTCCACATCATAATACTGTTATTCTAATATATAATAATTTCCTTATTAACTAAGGTTATTTTTTTTCTCTTACATTATTTCACCTTAAATACAATAGCAAAATATTTTTTCTTTATTAAGCCCTTTGTTATTTTTAATTATTTTCTAGTCACACACTAAATGTTGTGGAGAAAACACTTGTAAACTGAAGTTTATAAAAGTTGATAATTTTCAAATGTAGCTCAACAGATCTGGAGTAGTGTCCTTACAAATAGTAAAACTTCTATAAAACTGTCACCTTCTTCATGATACTTAGAACCACAAAAAAGGATGAGCACTTGCCAAGACAGTCAGTCAATGAGCCAGGAGGACTACACCTCCAGAAGCACCACTCTTAAAAGGTAGTTTAGTTTTCTTGGCTTCTAGACAGGAATATAAAATCAAAAACATCACCAAAGAAAACACTCCAGCATAAGGCTGTGAGGGACACAGTGGGGGCACTTTTGGGCATACCCCAAGACCCTGGTCACTCTAACACTGGATATGGCTTTACATGAGTGCATAGTGCAGCTCTCTTCTGCATCCAGGTTTCCTTCCTGCACATACCAGGGCACAGAGGAGATAGGGCAGTATGTCTTAGTCTATGTCCAGCATGTAGGCAATGAACATATGAACTTGACAATGAAGAGTTCCAAGGCCTCATCTTTTAGATGCAACTTTAGTATTTTGCAGTCAAACTTAAATTTTTCACTTGAACACAAAGCAACAATTTTATGGCCATCCAGAGCCCAAAAGCAGTACTTTCATAATAAACCCACATTATTTCAAACTGTGTGAGCATGTCCTGTTCACCTCTTCACTCCTCCTGTGGCCCGAGAAATGAGTCTCCAACACCCCAATGACTTCTGATAAGAGAAAGTACAAAAGGAAAAAGCATGAGTTCCATTTTAAGTCAGTATGTCTGGGTTTTGCTAATCCCAAAGTGTAGGAACTATTTTATTTTAAACATGATGTGATCTCTACTTGTAATTATGCACAATACAGGCTAATTTTAGAAGTCTAAAAAGTTTTGAAAAGCAAATGCAGTTAGCATTCAGTGGAGAGGAGTATTTTTATTCTCAAATAAGCAGTCTGTTCCCGTTACACTGGGACCACAATGTATAGGGTCAGATTTCTTCATCCTTTTATCAGTTTTATAGACACACAACTCCAGTGGTTTTTATTGGTTACTTGCACATGAAAGGAATGAGGTACAGCTCAGTAGAGTATTTTGTAAGGCAAGGTCTTGGCTCACCTCTGCCTTGCATGCACACTGCTAAAATACAAAAACCCTGAAGTCAGTATGAAAGTGGCAAAGCACTCACTAAATCCCAATGAGGTGAAAGCCAGAGGTGGCTCTTTCCAATCCTTTAAAGGGTTACAGCTTCCCTTAGTGTTTTATTTTGTCAACTTTTTTTAAAGAAAAATTGTCCTTTAAAGAATTCTAGAACTTCTACTTTGCTGTGAGCAGATTTTGACCCTGAACAAAAGAAACAGAAATTAATGTATTCACTTAGTGTTTATAACTTTGCTCTTTGTTTCCTTGCTGCTGAAAAATTGATGATGTCTTATGTCTACAAATTTATTCTTTTACAAAAAACAAAACTGATTTACATATTTCCCTGTTTTTTTCTGAAACATCAAAAGCTGTAATTTCAAATTTAAAAAAAGCTGAAAATGAAAATAGGTAATGGAGTATACCAGTGTGGTTCAGAAAGAGTGTTAACAAAAGTCAGGTGAATCAAGCTCTTCTGAAGTCGGTTCACTTATCTTTGTCAACAGAGCCAATACAATAATATAATAGGAAACAAAGTATTTCATATCTCTGTCTAGAATGAAGTAACTTCAATTTGGATATCCTTGACCTTTGTGAGATTTCAGTTCAGATCTATTTTAACTTGAAAGGCTTGAACTGGAAAGGACAGATGGCTGTTTGATGGAGAGGTATCAGGGTGGAATCTGACATTTTCCTAACCCTTTGTCATTCAAGTTGCAGCACCTTGTCATTCAAATCTCTCTTGTCAAATTCAAATCTCAGCCAACTCTTGCCTTATTATTTATTTCTCCGAGAGTTGATTAAAGTTTGGACAGTGAGGTGCAGGAGGATGCCTTATTACATTTCACCTTATCTCCTGGTGAATTCTGCTTCTGATCTGCAGTTTGAGACTTCAGAGCCAACCACAGTCCAGATAAAATGAGAGGTGATTTTCTAAATATTCCTCCAGCCCCAAATATTGGCACAAGAAAACACTAGCTAACAAATTAAATATTTATAATACAGACAGAATAAAGATGAAGTAAAGGAACAAGTACATTTTTAAATGACTTTCTGCTCTGAGAGGCTTGAGGAAAGCTATTGAAAATGGCACCCTTGTTAGCTGTGCTCTTCCCTTCCTAAAAGTATAATTGTCTAAGCAGAATAGCTTATAGTTTTGAGGTTGTGGGAAGAGACTAATGAAACATTATTTAAATATGAACAATCTAAAAATGTTAAAAAAAATACTAACAAGAAAGCCCTAAATCAAGAGAGCTATTGTATTTTGAGAATCAACCCGCAGCATTAAATCATGGTGTCACTTATGCTGAGGTAATGCCAAAAATCACAGTTCTTGTACTATGTTTTAAATGTAAAACTGCCAGTTGTAGCTACCACAGAAGCGTACCAGATATTGCAGGGTAGATGAGAAGGGTGTATTTAATTTTTCATAGCATTATCATACTGCTGTGGTGCATATTTAGCCAAACTAAGTGAAACAGAGAAACTAAGAAACAGAGCTACATCAAATTGTGTGCAGTCTAAATAGCATCTATACAATTCAAAGTAGATATGTATTGTGTTTCAGCTGGTAAAAGATTTCTGTAAACTTGTTCATCTCCTGCTACTTAATTTTATGAGCAGTCTCAAGAGGTGCAGACATGTGGCTTGGGTTGAAAAAAAAAAAAAGTCAGGTAACAAGTTTTTAATTCGTATTTCAGGCTGAGTCAATTCACCTTAAGTTTTTCCTCAGTGACCAACCAAAGCTTAGATTGCTTTGCTGAAGGGTGATTAACTGATAAACAGGAGAGAAGAAAAGCTAGTGACAACAGAGAAGTATGTAAAGAAAGGTATTTTTGTCCCATTTTTAAAATGATTTCTTTGTCCTAAAGCCAGAGAATATAATTTTCAGTATTCAACTGAATATATAATTCAACTCGTATGTAGTTGGAGCTTAAAGTAATAATGTAAGTTGGTCTTTGCTTTGTTGGAATTTATTTTTCTCACAAAATGCCTGATAAAATGCATGTTGTTTTCTTTTCAGAATAGTTTGACAATGAACCAGACCTTTTTGGCTTGGGATTTAGAATATTATAAGGTACTTTGAAGAGGGCAACAAAAGGAGGAGTCAAAAGCTGCATCTACAAAACAGTCAGTGGATGTTCATCTGTCAGGTAGAAGCAGTGTGAGGAAATTAATTTCAAAATGCTCCAATATTTGCACTAACTTTCCCTTTTTTTCTTGTTGCAGTTTAAAGGATTGCATTTGATCTGGTCCTACAGAGGATTAAAAGAGGATTAAGAGGATGAACAAGTCAGTTGATGGAATTTTACCGTTGATTTCAACAAGGCCAGGGATTTCACTTCCAGTGATTGCCCTCTGTAATCAGAAAAATGTTCCTCCTCTTGGGCCTGTTACAAAGGACAGGATCAAGAGGATTAAATTTTCAGTTAAACAATCAAATGCCTAGAAACATAGGCAAATTCAACAACAGATATGAAACCATTCCTCTCCTCCCTTATGAATGTAAAGAGCAGAGAAGCCTCTGACTGTGTAACTGTGCACAGGCTGCTTTGATAAACAGGAGGCAGAGAAGCAGTGAGACCCATGAGCCTGGGAGGAAGGGAGCAATGATCCTTGAAGGGAATGTCTCCATTCCAGGGAGGTAACCCCAGGCTCAGTTAGTGACTAAACAGAAGTCCTTGGCCTATAACATGAGCAGGTAGCAGTAGATGAAATACCCAACCTGATAAATTGTAGGAAGTAGCTGTATCAGAGAAGTACAAGAGAGGTCAGAGTTATAACTAGAGACCCAAAAAACTAAAATCCTCCATTGCTTGTAAGACATGTCACTTCTCATGGCTTGGGAAATGCTCAGCACAAGGGTTTTTCATCTCAGAAATCATCTTGCAGAAGGATGGTATATCATCTTCTTCTGGATTTTTCCGGTTTTTTAATAGCTGTGGTGAGATGTCTCTCTCAGGGGGCACCAAAAATATAGCTTCTTATAGATCAGTCAGTGCTCTGTCCTAACTACCCTTTTCCTTCGAAACTGAATAGTATTTTACCCAATGTGTTGTACTATATTTCCACAGTAGAGCAGCCACGTTTTAGATTGCAACTTTACCTGATATCTCAATGTTATAATGCAACTTTATCAGATGAAATTTGGAGATTTTTAAGCTTATCAAAGAAATGGAACAAGATTAGTTAAAATTTGGCGGGTTGAAATGGAATGACAGATCCTTCTGGTCAGTTGTTAAATTTAACTATTTTAGACTGGCAGCCTAAAGAGACTGGTTTTTCAGACTTACAGAGACTTTTCTTTTTAATGTCTACAAAACAAGGACATATATTGATGTTTATAGAGAGCTCATGAAATCCTGTTTGTACTGAAGTGGATGACAGAATTTCAGAAGTGACAAGTTTTACCTTGATTTCATTAGATGGGCTGGCACAATTTATCTTGTAGAGAACAGCATTTTAGTATCTGAATGGAATAGCATTTTTATTATCTTTTTATTTGGTTTTAGTTTTTCTGTGAAATTTTCACTTTTCAGAAAAATTCCAAATGTCAGGGAGAACTAAGATTGCTTTAAGAAGATGGAAGAGAAAAAACCTATTTCAGTCATTTATGCCTTTTAAAGAAGCACTAGCCTAACTTTTTTCGTTATAGAACAAAGAATGACACCTTAATTGAATATATTGATGGGTTAATTTTCTTTATTTGTGTAGTAATAAATTAGAATCTAATTTTTATATCCATTAATAGAAATGAAGGTAAATGTACTTTCAGATTCATAATGACATTTAAATGCTTTTTCAGTTTTCTCTCCCTGATTATGTATGAATATTTCCTTTTAATGCAATGCATTATATCATTAGAAAAGGGTTATTATTCAATTGAAGACAAATATATTTGGCTTTAAAAGAACTTTAGCATCATATAATTTAAGCTTGTTTGGATGCATGATGTATGACATAATACATGTTTGTAACTCATCTTCTGTAATTCAGAATTTTATTGTTGTTCCAATCCTGTGATTTTTTTTATGTTCTTGTATTTTTTTTCAAATTTAAGAAAAATCCCTTTGTCTAATCTAGCAATTTTTTTGCTAGATTCACCATGCTGTAAATTAGGAAAGATGATTACTGAGATGAGGTGTTGTTTGATGTCTTGCAACCAGGGCCTGGGGTGCCTGTTTCAACAAATTTTATTTGACAGCAATTTTTCAGGAATTACTCTGATGAGTTTTATAAATTTTTCCAGAGCTGATCAACGGTTAATTTAATTAAAAAGTCTATCTAGTAGACTAAAGATAAAGATAGATAAAGAATATTATTATGAGATAGGTACACGCCCTTCATAACATCTTTAGGAATTACACAGGGAACACCTGTACATAGATATGTAGAGCTATCTGAATGTATTTGAAAATCAAGCTGCTCATTAAGACAGCAAGTTGTCACATACACAAGACTCTTTCTGGAAATAAGACTAGACAGAGACCCACAAAGGCAATTTTTCCTGAACTAAGTGAAAAAAACCCCACCAATATACATGGTGAAGGATATTCAAGGTGAAGGATACTTCTAGGAGAACTGGGTGGAATGCTTGTGACGTATCTCAGTATCTTTGTGGTAATAGACCTTACAGACTTTATGCACAATTTGTTCTAGGGGCATTATGCTAAGAGTGGGAGGCACAAACACGCAGATTCTGCAGTTTTCTCAGCCTCATTTAGGTAAATATACTTTCATGAAATTTCATGTCGGCATCTACAGAACACTGTGATTTTCACATGGTCTAGCATCACCTTGAAACTGCCATGCAAATTTTCTTAAATTAGCAGTGGAGAAATTTGACCTCAATTTTATGAAGTAAGAGACAGTTTTTCTGTTCTTTAAGAAGTTAAAGTTCAACAACTTTACTTCCTCTTTATTTAAAAGAGAGTAAATAAACTCTTTATTTAAAAGTTTATTCTCTTAAAGAAAATGAACTTGTGTATGTAAAGAAGAGGAAAAACACACTGAAAGAATTCAGAGATTAAATAAGTTATGTGAAGACAACATTGTTTCTTCTACTGGAAAGTCCAAGGACCAAGAAAGTGAGAGGATGAAGGAAACAGCTGTATTTGTTTCATAAAGACTTTCCTTCTAAATACCATAGGAGTTATGAGAATGGAGAAACTTACAAAGAGGCCTTCAGTTCATAATTATTTTCTTGTTCATTAAGGTCAGGAGAAAATAGAGAGCACAAAAATATGTTAAAAACTCCAACAAAATCATGTTAGAACAAATGCATTACAGAGAGGGAAGTGATTTGAGTGGCGTATTACCAAGGCATACTGGAGGAAAAATACTGTCCAGTCATATAATAAACTACTGGCAATATACAGTCATATAAAAATCTACTGGCAATGTCAACAAATAATGATGGAGTCTTTACAAATATCCTCCTCATACCTCTCTGGATTTTGCTCACATCCATAACTAGTTGCATGTTAAGACAAGGCAGAGAGTTCTGCCATGCCTCTGTGAAAGTCTCAAAGTCACAGTTCCATATATTTAAATGGCCTTCAGTAAAACAAGGAAATGTCTCCATCTGGATACATTTAATATAATGTCATATGAGCACTGGGGTTTTTTGGGGAATATGATGTCATCACAACCTTTCAAAAGAATTATTTTGCTGTATCTCATCTATTATTCTAGAGAGAAACAGATGTCATTCTGATTAATGTTCTCAGGATACTCAAAATAATGGCATGTGAATGTATAGCCAAAAATACTTGGCATCCACTGAAACTCATTAGTGGAGTCCAGCATCATGATCAACATTTAATGAATTATGATCAATTTTAAGTGACCATTTACCATCTCATATTGACTGGCATGCTAAATCTTTGACAGAACAGCAAAACAGGCCTCATACTGGTTGTCATTAAAGTCTGTTGATGACTAAAGACTCTCCTACAACATGAACAATCAAAATATAGGAACAGGCACTCTGTCCCCCATTCAAAGAGTTGTTCTAATTATTTTTGCTCTAAGTAGAGGAAAGATACTGAAGTGCAAATTGAAATGTTTAGATATTTGTTTTGCTAATATGCAACATATTCATTATATAGAAATAATTCAAATTTTGGTGGCAATGAGGTTAGTTTTCCTACTAAAATCAGGTAATTTCTATCTAGTCAATATTCCATTTACTTTTTTGAGGCACTCTCTTCTCAATTTAATTTTTCTTCTGTAATTTCATTCATTTTCTTATCTTTTTTATTCATGCCTGCAGCATCAGAGCTCTGATTTTTAGCCTTGGTATGTCTTGTTTCACAAGAGATAGGTGGATTCCATTACCTATTGCTGCCATTGAAATAGTGGGGCTTTTAGTAAAAATGGTGGCTCCCTTCTTTGCATAAGTCTTTTGAAATAGTCAAGTAAAGGAATTTGGACTTGGAAGAAATGCCTGCAAACCAGTTCGGGCTTTGTTATCAGCCAGGTGAATGCATATAGCTCATAATGCTATCTTAAGGTTGGCAAAGCCCTCTGCAAGGATTAAATCCTTCAAAGCCTCTCATGCACGCTCTTGTTCATGTGCAAGTGATTTTTATTCACATCACATGTATATATGATACAACTTTTTGATTAATAAGTTTAGAGCTTATGTATTTATTGGAAAAACCTAAGTATACCAATTTCAGAGTGCATTTAACTCAGTATTACCACAGCAAGTCTCTCAAACTTGAAAATTGATGATGGCAGTAATTTCTATCGCACTAATTATGGTTATGAACAATCTAAGCCCAATCCAAATTCCAGTGTATTCACTCTGTGTGTTGCCTCCTAAGTATTTCCCTAATGCAATATCTGAAGCTTGTTTTTAATTGGTCTTGGTGGAGGTAATCTAAAAGGAATTTAGTTTACATATTTCCTTAACAATATTGTCAACAAAACCACAGCCTTCTAAAAAGAAAGCCAATACAAACACTTAAAATGGGCAAGAGAGGAGACTGATGCATACTGTAAGGAACTGACTTAGATAAGCATTTATTTGCACAGTCTTGAAGATAGCAAACACCATTGTGAATGGGACATGTAGCCAAAGAAAGCCTACTACCAAAAGTGGGAAAGTGAGTGACCAGCAAAAAAAAAGGAAAAACAGAGTTAATTCTCCTGATTTCCCACTGCCAGTAGGATGCTCTTTGAGAACACGTTCATAAGAAACCTCAAAGATATCTTCTTTCCTGAAATTATTTTCATGCTATTTACAGTCATGTAAATGCTTGAAGTCCACAATACCTTTTGACAATGAATTTACATGAAACACTAAAGCACAGTAGGAAAAAATTCTCCTATTCTTCATTTGTAACCTGCTGCCTCATCATTTCAAATGATGCCCCCTTCTTCCTGCATTGTATGGACAGTGATTAATGTTTAAGTTCTCTTCATCTTCTTTATGCTGTTTGCAATTTTATAGCTGTTCAATCTTCTTTTCCGTCAATCGTTCTTTTCCAGGCAGGCCAGTGCAGGTGTATTTGCTACAGCAAAATCAGAGAGCATCTCCTTTAGCTCAAATGGTTTTGTTTGAACACAATAGAACAGCGTGAAAACAGATCACTATGTGCAGATTAGTAATTCAGGAGAGAATTTCATAGTGCTGGACTCCATTTTTGTGTCCTGTGAACCGTAAAAGATCGGCTATGGCTCTGTAGTGTACTATTTGATTGATATTATATAACTACTACTGTCATTTACTGCACTGTGAAGCCCTTTCTCATTAAGGGCATGCATCACTCTGTCAACCTGAGGAGGCTGCCTTAGATTTGTTCAAATATCCGTTATGGATTATTACATGGAAAACCATGTGGGTCATATTGTTTTATTCAGCAAAATTATCTCACAGATACCTGCGGTTTGAACGAGGTGCTTAAAGAGGAAGATTTGCTTGCTGACAAATATCTTCCCCTTTTTCTGTGTATTAAATTAATGGGAACCATATGGTGAAGTACAGAAAAACCCTGTGTTAATATTCCTTGCAAACTAAGCCACCTGTTATAAAGGCCAGACTGGTAGCAGGCTTGTTGGTGGTTGCTATTGACATATTCAGTGCCTTTTTGGCTTCTTTTGGCAGTCATAGAGAATTATATGTCATTCTCAAAACTGAAAATTCTGTGGTTAGTTTTTTAACAGATCCCGAAAGCAAACACGAGGCATCCATACATAATGTTACTATTTAAAAATCTGCTTGCTTTAGTTTTTAATCACTTTATTGTAAGTTTGTTTTGTATTTATATGGTACTCAGCTTAGAACGGTCATGCTCACTAATTCTCAAGATTTGACATATGTTATTTTCCACTGCCATCATATCCCACCTTCTTTTTCTCTCTGCCCCATTCTCTGTGATCATGCCTTAGCAAATTTGATTCACTAATTTCAGTTGTTTGTCAACATGCCAGAAAGTCATACAAGTGGATCGACTGCTAAATTAATAATTGGAACCTATTGAAAATGTGAACTCACCCCTTATAATCACATCTGTTCTATCAGTCTTGCAACTGTGATAAATAGGCTGCAAAATAATTATGTGTTATGAGTTTTATGTACTAGTTAACCATTACTATTTAGGTAAGCAGCACCCTCTGCAATATGTATTTGAACCAGTAGTTCTGCTTACCTATCAGACTTAAACGTCACAGGAATGAATTTATAAATAAAAAGGGTAAAACCAGCTTACCACTCCTTTTTGTCTGTTTGCTTGCTACCAAAATGAAAGAAAAGGAACAAGCTAAGAATTGTTAAAACTAGCAGGATCAAGAGTGTGGTTGGTTTATAGCTCTTCTAGTCCTTCAGTTGCTGCCCAGACACTACACTTTGTGCGCAGCAACAGTCGGTAAGTGTATTGAAAAAAATAAATTAATCAAAAATATTTTTTAAATTTGATTTTTAATGCTGGCAGAGGAGAGAGGCATGAGCTGGAAATGTGAGGCTGGAAATTCCACATAGGCGTTGAATTCCTGTGTGAATTAGCCAGGTCAGGTTTGGAAGCGTCATATCTTTATTTCAAGTTGTACCTCAGAACATAATTTGTGTAACAGCAAGGGAAGGAATAGAATTCCTAGTGGTGTACTAGTTTTGCAATTGATATTTGGTGAGAAGGGAAGAAGCCAGCCTCAGAAGGGATTTTTCTGAGAGAAGCTCTTAAGAGCTTCCTCTCTGTCTAGCAAAAACCAATAGCTGGCTAGCTCTGAGAACTGACAACCTATTAAACTATTAGAAGTTGCATCTCCCCCTGTCACATTCACTTTTTAAAGACGAGCAAGCCCGGGAGATCTCCCTTGGCTTCCAGCTTTTGAAGAGCCCCCATGAGGCCCGGCTGAGATTTTCTGCCCCTGAGGGGAGGTGAGAGGGCTGCCGAGCCCCTCACCGGGGAGTCCACCGGGCCCTGTCCCAGTGGGTGGTTGGAACCCCCTCCCAGCGGGGCCGGGCCCCTTCCTGGCAGAGCCTGCTCGTCCTTTTTCCAGCGGCACCGCCGGGCCACGTCAGCCAGGGGGGTCTTTCAGAACTCGGAGTGGCCCCGAGGCCAGGAGCATCTGGGGGCCGAGAGTAGCCACCACCAGCCCCGCTCCAGGAGAGGCCACGTGGCTGGAACAGCGGGGCCAAAAAATTGGCGTGACCAAGAAAACGGCGCGACGCCGTTGCTGCCTCGGCATGGCTCGCAATGAACTTAGTTTAGCTGCTTTTAGCCACCGATGCTGCAGACAGAAGGACTAAATCAGCAGCAGCTTTTCTTGTTTCTGGTGCTGGGCATAAAGGAAAGCGCTGAGTGGAGCTGGCTGCTGACGTGGCTCGCAGGTGTCGGCAGAGACCACGTGAGCAGCAGCGAGAGGCTCGGCGAGCGATCTCCTCTGTGCACAGCCTGGATGAGATCAACTCTTCAGTGCTGCAGGACTCTATAAAATCTGTTTTGATTGATAGTGCTTGAGAACAAATGAACCTAAGAACACCAGTTCTCTCCAGAATCAGGAAAAGGAAAGGGTGAAGACATGTAAGGAAAACAACTTGGAATACTAAGGTCAGAGAAGAAAGAGTCAAATTCTATTAAGGAGGGAATTGAGGAGATGCCTTGGTCTTGGGCTGAAATTCTCTTTGTAAAGTTATGGTGAAGTTATATTTTTGATATAAACCAACGAACCAGACTTCGTTTTTCCCCTGTAATTCATGAAGAACATGGGGGGATGCAGCATTCACCCACGGCCCATGAGAAAAGAGCACTTGTGCTGGAGCATGTGGATGCTGAAAAGCTGTAATCTAATGAGAAACTTGAACAGAGAGAGATAAGAGGGATGAGAAGCTTTGCCCCAGGGGTAGAAGAAAAGCTTCTGTTCCCAGAGATAAATGAAGAGAACTTCTGATTTTTTATGCTAGAACAGCTCATCCTTAAAATAATACCCCATAGGTTGACGTGGCCCATGAAAGCAGCTTTCGGAAGGCTGTGAAAATGGGAGGAGCTTCATAAGCACAGATTTTTTCCGAGGTAGTTGATACTTTTGTAAATTAAAAAGCCATGAGAGAAGTGTTTTTTGTGGAGAAGTCTCCATGGCATGGAGAGAGAAGCTCCTCTCCCTACAAGAACTGATGAAAGACCATTACAGAGGTGGTAACTGATTGAAAATCCCTGGTTTTGTCTGTACATTGTCCGTGGGAAAGAAAAGAGGTTGTGGGAAGGGGAGAAGTATTCTGAAAGTTTTCTTCTGATTCTTAATATGCTTTTAGTTCTGTTAATAAAGTTTACTTTATAGCTTTTAAGTTTTGAGCCTGCTTTGCCATCCTCCTAATTCATATCTTACAGCAGGCAATGTGTAAATAATTCTCATAAGTGCACTGGCGATTTTAGGTAGCGCTAAACCCTACAAGTGGTCATCTCATCTCCCTGTTTATTTTACATGGGCTGTAACAAGGAACAGAGAGAGCTTTATGGACAAAAATAGGAATCTAGGTTTCCTACGTCCACTTGTCTCTTTTCACCTTGAACCTTGAGTGACTTTACACCTCAGAACTTTGGCTGGCTGGGGGAATCCTATTTTCAGTGATACCCATAGTGACAGATTCACAGACAATTTAGCTGTGTTAAAGATAATTTTGTTAAAATTATCAGCATTAATAATTGTTAATCAGCCTTTTTTTGTTGCCTCTTCAGCGTGCAGGAGGCTGGAGATATTTTTCTTGGCATGTAATTGCTGCTTTTTACGTACAGAGGTGATAAATTCTTAATTCAGGCAAGGCAATTTCCCTCAGTAATGAATATCCCTGGGCTATGACCCCTCTTTGAGCTGTCCTTCTGTATGTACCAGTACTATTTTCCTATCTTAGAGAGTTATTAAGAGTAGAAATACAGTCAAGATTGTGATTTTCATTGATAGTAATAAAAGCCACACAATATAACAAGTATCTAGAAGAGAACTGGATGAAATAATTTTCTTGCCATTTTTGCACATTATAGAAATAAATAAACACATCTTTGGTGATGCTGAAATACTTTCTGAATCAGTATTAAGTAATTGAAATGTTTGTATTTTGGAAAAATGCAATGTAAAAAAAGTCAAATTTTCATTTGGACATTTCCAATTGGAATGTTTAGTTTACTATAAAATTGAGAGTCTTTTATCTCCCAAAAAGTTTGTCCTGTTTGAAACAAAACAAGGGGTAACAAACAATCTTCTTCATCTAAAACAAGGTAGGTTTTCTCCCCAGATTCTCAAATTTTCATATTTCTCAAGAAAGGTAATTGTTTCAGGTTATCTGAAAAAAAAAATTTAAAATCCCATTGATTTTTTTCAGAGCTCCTAGGGAAACAAAATATCTGATGTATAGTGAATCATATTTGGTAGATGATACTGTCAAACAATGCTGACATTGATACTTGACCTGTGTAACCTGCTGTTCCTCTAAAGGTCTATTATATTCTCTGTTTTCAAGCATATGTATTTATGACAATGGCATACAACTGCTAAGCACAGGTAATTAAGATAACAAAGAAATGAAGGCTAAAATGTTCCCCCTTTTCATGAGAGTTAACAGTATTATATTCTTGCTCCAAGCCAAATATTCTTGAGATCACCCAGTTTAAGACAATTATAAGTTATTTATTAGTGTAACCAAATTCCTAAGGTATTTAACAGTTAACAAAATACAAATATGGTAGATAGAAATACTATAAATTTTTCTTCAATGACATTGTATATAGTTTTCATTATTGCTATAAATTCACCTCTGCTTCTTTTTATGTATAAACAGAGCATTTTAACTTACAATATTTTCTTCAGATATTGTAATGTTTTACATGGATTAGTTTTAAATGTATATTTCCACCTTCATTTTATCATCAACCTTGTGTATGCAGGCAGAGACTATTATTACTGCTTTCAATGTCCTTGCTATTTGCTTAATAGCAGCTTTCAGTTGATGTGACCTTTTACTTGATAAAGAGAAAATACAGCATCAATGGATTGCTATCATCAATAGGATACAATTAATCAGGCAATGATTTAATGAAAGAATAATGTCAGAAGAACTGTGTTGGAAAAGCTATTTTAAGACTCGGAAAAAAATTTTATGCAAAAAGCATATGCAGAAGGTAGTGATTTCATTAGCATAGGGCTTAGGAGTTGACAGCAACCTTGATATTCTTCTCTTTTCTCTAATTTTATGCTTAAGTGATCATTGAGGTAAGTGATGTGGAAAAGAGAAGCACCTCTCCTTTGTTTTAAAAAGATGAAACAAAACATTTAAAGAGTAAAAGGAGGTTTCAGTAATCTGTTTGCCCAGTTATTGTAGTTGCCAAATAAAGAAAGCTGTGACCTCCATTAACTGCAGTATGAGCTTTGACTTGCTATCTAGGTAGAACTTGATCCAAGGAGTTCTAAGCAGGTAACAAAAAGATGCCCTGAGCATTGGTTTTAAGGGCACTGTTTTGTAAACTTCATGACCTTTACTTTGAATAAAAAAAGCTCAAGGAAAGTAACCAATGGTGTCTTGACACCAGTGGAAACTGACTTTATTATAGAAGTATTGTGTGTTGAAACACTATGTGTGGATACTACATATAATGCTTTCAATTTCACTTCTTAATTCCTTTTGTATCTTATCTTTAATATTACTTTGTCATTCATATTGAAAATATCTCTCTTCTCATATTCATCTAGAAAGACTTAACATCTCATCCCACAGAAATAAAATACAGCTGGACAGTCGTTAATCAGGTTTTCAAAATAGGAAATACCTACCTGAAATCAACTGTGCATTTATTAAATTATTCTTCATTATATTATGGTCATAAAATATTCTAAGGGCATTTTTTTGTAATAAGAATTGTAAGTTAGCATAATAAGTATAGTCACAGAGTCCAAAATCTTGTACATTAAGAGGTTAAATGAGAGAAATATAGCAATGATCCAGGAAGACAAATATATATCCCTCTGACTCTGTAGAAGAATCAGTTATGCCAAAGGTAGTTTGTGCTGACAAAGGGATTATATCATTGAGATAGTTGGGAAAGGGATAGTTTGTTTCTGCTGTGAAGCACAATGGACATAAGGAGAAGAGAAAGTACATGAAGTGACCAATAAAACTAGTTTCCGGAATTATGTCAAAAGCCAGGCTGCAAGAAAACACACTCCAACTGGAGTATTAAAATGATTGTATTTTTAAATTAGAGTAATGGCAGGAAAATACAATAGGAATTATTATGGTGCTAGAAGAGCACACAGCCAACCAGATTTCTTTTACCTCTAAATGTATGGGGTTCATTCTGAGAATTTAGAGCATGGTAGCTTTGAATTCCAAATTTCAGACTTCAAAATCTCAATTTCAGACTACAAAACCTACATAAACATATGGAAAGGAACATATGAAAAATAAGTATGGGCAAAAAACTACAAGCAAGTCATGTCCAGATGAAAGTCCTATGTACAGTATTTTGCCCCTCATATTTCAAGATAATTGCTTTGGTTGAAGTAAAATTAGGTGCTCTGTTAGGATTTGAGTGATGATATCTTAACAGGACATCTGTAATCCACTGAGGTAAAAGCTCAGGAAAAGTTCTTGCAAGGAAATTTCTGTTCATATGTAGAGCAAAACAGCATTCCAAAAGTCAAAATATTCCTTGCAAGTTACTTGTCCTATTCACACACTACATCTGGGGTGGTCATCCCCAATCATTTTAGTGGGCTCATGATATCACTTCTATGAATGTGTAGCATTGCCCCTAGCTATTAAAGTGCTTGCTCTTGAAAATTCTAGTGTAGTATCAAAAGTAATTGAGACTGTAAGGGCTTTTTTATTGAGAAAATGATTTTGTATCATGTTCTGACAAATCTTTTACTGTGTTCTTTTTTGTTTGTTTTTAATTTTCTCCCAGTAGTCTTACTTCTGTCCTAACTTAATAGGCTATTTGTTTCTACTACAGCTCTCATGAATTTATATAACTGCTGAAGAGTCATCTAGAGTCCACTGTGCTAATTTATTTAAATTATATGATATATTTTTTATTCTCTTTTCTGCTACAATATATGAACTAAGAAATATTGATATGTTGTTGAAAATTCAGGCCTGAGGAAAGTCCTCACGCTTCTACTTTCCAGATGAAGCTGCAGGTGAAAGAATCAGACGAACTATTAAAACAACCAGGACGTGTCATCATGTTTACACTCATTTTACTTTTTTTGTTACTGACCATGTTTCCATCATAGATTGATTTAGTTCAGCTGGAGTTCTAAATTGGACACCACATTAAATATCATTCTTATAGGAACACAGATTTTGACATTACATAATTATTGCAACATATCAATAACCAGTACAATGGGCACAGGGAGTCATTAAAAGTCAATATTAAGTGCATTACTAAAGAAAGAATAAAACCACAGTATTCTTTTATAGTGCCATTACATTGTTGTGGCTCTTGGTGTCAGGCAAACAGTACTTTATTTATGCCAAAAAAAAGAAAAAGTATATTTATAGTGCAAGGTAAACTTGTACTTCTCAAATGCAGGGATGTAATTCAAGATGCTTGTTAAGAGACTGATCTCTCTGGGCACCTGCATAATCAAGCAGGAGAGAGAAAGGCTGCAATAGTGGGTGGTTGAGAGCAGGAGTTATTAAATAATAGACATCTCAGGAATGCACCATTTTATTTCCACTTTTCTGTTTTAATTAATATATATACAAGCTGACTCCATTTTAATGATGGTGTTCTTTTCTGTTTCATTCCAGTACTGCAACTTAAATAGGATAACATTCTTTCTATTTTCTTGTAGTCCAGTGGGAGAAGTAGACAGGGTAAGCCTACATAAATTTTACCACATTAAGAGCCACGGGCATTCTATTAAAGCTGTGTATGCTGAACCTCTACTTGACCTGGAAGAACAGCTTTTTATTGAATTAAAAAAAAATGTAAATGCAAAATTAAAAAAAAATAGAAGAAGAAAAGCAAGGGGACATTTAATTATCAAGTTTGCTTCTGGCAAAATGAGCTTCCAATTTTCTTATTTTTTCATTCTCTCGAAACCTGCAGAAATGAGATAACCCTTAATCCAAAACTCATTCTCTTTTTTTTACTCCCACAATATTTACCTTCCCTGCCTAGCATTTTTCTGTTCAACCAAGTATTGTTCATAAAGAATGGAACAGGCTTCAACCCGAATTCTTTCAAACACCAGGTGGTAACGACTTTAACAGCTGTGGCATGAGAGCACAGTGTGCCAGGAAGAAGTAAGTGATACCTTTTGCCACCCTCGGTAACATCTTTAAGGAAACATCATGTACTCGTGGGTCTACAGTTTAATTTATGTTGGAAAAGAGCTTAAAGATCAACCAGTCCAACCGTGAACTCAACACTGCCAAGTCTACCACTAAATCATGTCCCTCAGTGCCAAATCTACACATCTTTTAAATACCCCCAGGGATGTTGACTCAGCCAGTTCTCTGTGCAGCCTGTGGCAATGCTTCCTTTTATGAAGAAATTTGTCCTATTATCCAATGTAAATCTCCAGTGGTGCAATGTTTCCTCTTATCCTGTCATTTCACACAGAATCACACAGAATCGCTAGGTTGGAAGAGACCTTCAAGATCATCCAGTCCAACCACAACCCAGCAGGATTGAGTGCCACATCCAGTCTTTTTTTAAACACATCTAGTAATGATGACTCTGCCACCTCCATGGGCAGACCATTCCAGTACTTTATCATCATTCCTGTAAAAAACTTTTTCTTGATATCCAACCTATATTTCCCTTGACGCAGCTTATACTGCATCCTCTCATTCTGCCAGTTGTTGCCTGGAGAAAGAGACTGACCCCCACATGGCTGCAGCCACCTTTCAGGAAGTTTTAGAGAGTGATAAAGTCATCTCTGAGTCTCCTTTACTCCAGGCTAAACAACCCCAGCTCCCTCAGCTGTTCCTCACAGGATTTGTGTTCCAAACCCCTCGCCAGCCTCGTTGCCTCCGCTGGAGACACTCAAGTGTCTCAATGTCCTTCCTAAACTGACGGGCCAGAACTGGGCACAGCACTCAAGGTGTGGCCTCACCAGTGCCAACTACAGAGGAAGAACGACCTCTCTGTTCTGGCTACACCATTCCTGATACAGGCCAGGATGCCACTGGCCTTCTTGGCCCCCTGGGCACACTGCTGGCTCATGTTCAGCTGGCTGTCACCAATACCCCCTGATGCCTGGAAGAGCTGGAACAGAGGCTAGACGGAGTTAGGGGAATAAAGGATATTTATTGAGGGGTCACCCCCGGACAGCACCAGCACTACAAATCAGGCTCTGTCTGGATGGCTCCAAAGATGGAGGCCAAAGGGAGGGGAGGCCAGTCCCAAGACCACAGTCTTTTTATATGTTTGGGTCCATTTGCATACAAGAGCTTCATCTGCCCGCCCTCTTCCTTCCACGTTGTTTCACTTCGTGCCTGAAGTTTGGAAAAGGTGTCCTTGAGTTTCAATCAGAGTAGGATTGTTGTGTCTTCTTCACCCTGTGAAAGGATCTCAGCACCTTGAACAAAACCACACACCGATGCAGAAAAGAAAACCCAAAAGCCCAAGGTATCACCCAGGTCCCTTTCTGCCTGGACACTGTCCAGCCACACCGTCCCCAGCTTATACTGCTGCAGGGGGTTATTGTGGCCAAAATGCAGGACTTGGCACTTGAACCTATTAAACGTCCTCTTTTTGGATTTCCCCCATACATCCAACCATTCTAGGTCTCTACCTGAGAGAAGAGACCAACCCCACCTGGCAACAGGCTCCTTTCAGGCAATTAGAGAGAGTGATGAAGTTCCCTCTGAGCCTTATTTTCTCCAGGCTAAACACCCCAGCTCCCTCAGCTGCTTCTCATAGGATTTTTGTTGTGGACTCCTCACTAGCTTCGTTGCTTTGTTTCCTTCTCTAGACCTGGGCATCCAGCCAGTTGTCTACTCAGTGAAGAGTGTGAACATCCTCTCCATGAGCAGGAAATTTTCCCACAGAAATTCCATGGAAACAGTGTCAGAGGCTTTACTGAAATCCAGTTAGGGTACATCCACGGCAGATCAACTTGTCATAGAAGGAGATCAAGTTTCTCAAGCAGGATCTGCCTTCCATAAACCCACACTGGCTGGATCTGATCCACTGGTTGTTCATGTCATATGCCTTTAACATTTAAAATAATTTAGCCATTTAATTGATATTTGTCTTGCTCTATCCTTTTTCTGAATATACTTGATAAAATTCTAACACACAAATTCCAATTTAAATTCTGTACTGTATTCAAGTTTGGCAAAATAACAGCAATTATCCAGCAGGAAGAGCAAACTGCTATTTTTAACAGTTCTTTGAAAGAGAGCTACATTTGTTATTACAAACAGTAACTAGCTCCAAATTCCTGTTTATTTCTTTGGTCAAAATATCATATAGGTATATGATACATGTAGTTCATTTAGCACTTACTGCTTAACCCTGATGGACATATATAGGAGAGTTCTTGCAAGATAAGCTGAGTAGCTGGATTTAAAGGTTAATAATGAGATTGTCCAAAAGTAAAAAAATACTTGTAAAAGTACTTCTAAAAAAAAATGCCCAGAAACTTTGAAAATGTCTTTCAAACTGACTTCATTACTGCAAAACTGAATTTATGTTACTCTGTTAGTAAAACAACTTTACTTTTTGGAATAAATTGCTTTTTTAAAAGCATATATCTGAAAGGAATAATAGCATTGAAAACTAATTTTGATGCAGACGAATTTATGTGTCTTATCTTCAGTAGCTTATCTCACATATCTTATTTCTGTCCTCTGAAAGTGTTAACTGCAATCTTTATAATGGAAACATATGCTATGTGTAAAATATTTTTAAATTACTTCATATTTGTAGTTAACAAACAGCTCCTTGTGAAATTTCTGTTCAGGGTTACATTTCTGACAGCTCACACTGGATGTTGTGCAATTCTCAGCACATGTTTGAGGAATCAAAACTATGTTCAGTGAATGACTCAAGAGTAGTTTGCTGAGAATTGCCTTCTTTCTTTGATATAATTATGGTATGAAGTTTGTGGAGTTTTTTAATAATTGTTTTAAAAGCTAAGTTTTCTGTAATGCTTTACCACTACTTCTTACATACCTATTAGGATGTATACCTCTTACGGAATTCTGTATCCCTCATTTAGGGTATTAATGGGAGACAACTGTTTTTGAAACAAGAAGAAAATTCATTGTCTAGTTACCAAGATGCCAGTAAAATAAATTTGAAAATCAGATTATAAGAAGGACATAGTTTGCATCTCTGGAGTTTCTTAAATAATTAAATCTCACTGAAGATAAAAAGAGCCCAGAAATTCATTTAAAATGTCATGACTGTGTTATACCACTTGTCTGCATCACTGGAAATGGCAATGAGGATAATTTTATATCTATCTGCAATATTTTTTAGAAGTAAATGACTGTAAAATGTTACTTCTCCTAATGACTATATATGATTATATTACATTATAATGTTGCAGTTCAATTATTGCTAGTATAATTTTAATGTTAAACTTTCATACCTAGAACTGTGGGACTTCCTTGCTAGAGGAACCGGTACTGGCAAGTAATGGTTCTTGAGCATTGTAAATATTTTTCCCCCATGCCTCAATTCAATAGAGCACTTTCCAAGACATTTTCCAGAAGTCTTCCATTTTACTGTTCTGACAAGAGCTGTTACAAACTCAGTGAAAGAAATAGACATTCATATGGCCAAACCCCCAGATTTAAATTTCTGGCTGTCATTTGGGGGAAAAAAAGAAAAAAAAAAAAAAAGTAAAAAAGAGAAGGAGGGGAAACAAATGCCCAAAGCAGACTGAAAATTATGGGAAAAAAAAAGTTTTCATTTTGGCTGTATTATCGAGTTAGTATAAGCCAATCATTTATAGCCAGTATATGTACTGTCCCATTCCAGATTACATGTAAATAGCATTCTACTACAGAAGATAGCCCAAACAGGTCTGTTTTTAAATTAACAATGACTATGCATTATTCCTTTTAAGAAGCTAAACAGACAAAAATTAACAGCTTAAAATAACAAGGGATTATTTAAAGGATTCTTTTTATTATTTTTTTTAAACAGGGATGATAGAAAATCTGAAATCAAAGCACTTTTCAGGAAAGCATGAATTTTAGTTATTGTTTAAACTATATGGGTTGGTTTTTTTGAGCCACTAACATGCCTTATTTGAGTAATTGATTTGTTCAATTCTAACAATGAATGTACAGGATAATATTTTGTAAGTCCAGCTGAAAATATTGCCTGTGTTCTGTAAATATAAAAGAAGTAACTGGTTGAAATTAAACAAGAAATGTTAAATTTATTTAAATGGCATGATATTATCTTTTTGTTATTTTTACCATCTAGTTAGAATTTCATGTAACAGGAGATATATTGGTAAACTGGAAGCAGGAAAACAGGTTTGAAATGTAGTTTGAGGAACAACAGGACTGTATTTAAAAGTAAAAAGGTAATAATCAGAAAGCATTCTGTTAAAATATAAATAGAGATAAACAGTACAATCTGGTTTGTGCGTGTTTAACAAATCAGCTCTTTTTTTTTTCCTCAACCCTCTAGTCACTTGAGGGAGAAAAAAATTTCCCCAAAACCAAGAGCAAATTTAAAGTCAAATTGTCTGCAAAAGCAGTTCCTGTCTCTAGTGATACTGCCCTTATCTGATTCCAGTTTTATGCCTTCAACTTTAAACCCAGGTAGTGTACAGCTCCACTAGAGTTTCTAAAAATCAGTGTTACAGAGTTTTTATTCTTGAAGAAAATGCTGTTCTCTGAGGTACAGACAAGCTGACAAAGAGCAAAATGAGGAATGATGGTATCAGTAAAATGTGAGCACACTACTGAATGTACAGTGAGTGCTTAATGGATTAGATGAAGATAGAAACATTTTTAAGCAACACAAACTGGAAATGGGGAAAAATAACCTGAAGTGTTTCGTGACTAATGACAGTTGTACAACTTGCAGGTTCTACTGCTCAAAATACCTCTGAAAACTTCAGTCTGAAAAATTTTCTGAATCCAAAGGCCTGGAATTATTTAGTGAAAAAATAAATACCAAGACACAGGAATTTTCTAGTTCTCTAAAACTGGAACTGGATTTGTTATTTTATGGATTTGATTATGAAAACACCGTTGAAATGTGCCTATCTGTAGGCCACGAAACCTAATCAAATGATTTCCATCTGCCACTTCCCTTCAGTGTTCCAAATGACCTCACAAAAATTGATACCAGTGAACTAGGAAAGAGCATGGAAAGGTAAAATGGTCTCCACAGGCAGAGGGAGGGGGAATTAGTGGGCGACTCTTTACTTCCCTTATACACAGTGGTAGTTTGGGGAATGTTATATGGATTTCTGTGCCCAGCTTTATGCCCATTAGCTGTCTTAACCTGTGCAAGTCTGACTGCAGGGTCTTTGAGGACATCCAGTTGATGTTGGTAGAAGAATTTTTACAATATCTGGAACTATGGGACTTCCTCATTTTCTATAATAAATAATAATACAGAGTTGTGATGACAGTAGTCTATGAGGGTGGGGTAGTTGCACTCTCTAACCCTTCTATCTGTGAACATAATCTTAAAATTTTGTTTTTATCCTCTTTTATGCTGAATGCTGGTTTGTTCATGAAGCAAATGTGGTCATGCAGTGCTGCTGTGTGGCTGGCACCCTGCATGTGCTGATGGAAGGAAATGTCTGACTTCTTGCCCAGAGGAAGTTATTGTTGTGGACTGACCGAAGGTAAAACATTAGTTTTAAAATAATTCTGCACTTCATAGGCATAAGTTCCAAAGGGTTTCACTAGGAATTACAGGAAGGTATTTCCCATGGTGGCTTCCCCCAATTAGAGTATTGGGGAATTTGACAGGAACCCAAGGAATTAAATCTCATCTTAAGCCCAGGTGTATGCTCCACCTTACACTGTGATGGATTGCTGGACACCAGCACTTTCACATCTCCTCCAAAGCACATTGAAGACAATGGTTATATTCTCAATAATGCAATGAACCAATGAACCAATCTCTAAATTTCCTTTGTTGAGTTCACACTTTAAAAGCTGAATGGAAAGGGAAGACCTGGACTTTTAACTCACTACTATAGCTATACAAAAGAGAGCTTTATTCTAAGAAGGATAAAAGTGTCATTGGGTCCTCCTCTCCCTCACTAGTATGGTATTTTTGACTCATGACATTTTTTCACAAATCACACATAAAAAAGTATTCGTGTGGAGTGGAGACACACAGCCTTAGAAAGCAGAACAAAGGGTCATTGTTGATGGTGTGCAAATGATTTTAAATCTGACGTCTAACAAGGAGACTTTAAAAATAATGATCTGTGGACTAGCTTGATGGAGCTTTAAACTCAAATTTGCTTTCCTAAATTTCTTCTCTATCACAGAAAGCAAAGATGTGAGGAACAGTTAGAGATAAATGCAGATTTATTGGATCTGGCAAGGTTTTTGACTGTGAAACAGTAAACTCAAAAGCAAATCCTTTCTTCAGCACTATTGTCAATCAGTCCAGAGGGGAAGCTATCCAAGCTGTTGTTCACCTTGAATGAACATCTTTTAGCAGTGCATTGAAAAACAATTCAAGAGTTTCTGTCAGAAAAACAACACTCCTAGAATTAATATTTAAAAGCTGTTAAGAAAAACAATGAGAAAATATTGAATATATAGAAGATGTCAACCAACACAGTACTTGATGAGCAGGACAGATCTTTAGGAAAGAAAACTGTTCAACAAAGCATTTTTAACTATCATTCTGTCTTTCCCAAGATGTAAAGGAATAGTGATTTCCCTAAATATAACTGCATTAAGTCAAGTGCCGCATTTTTAGAAACGTTTGGTATGCAAATTTCACTTGATAAATTACTTTGTCTGCCATGGTTAAAACAAATATTCTATTAATATATATTTTTTATTTAAATGCAAGTTCATTCCAAAGTCACAAAACACATTTTCTTACTGAACCCTCCTCTGCTAATCCAGGCATTTGAATACAAGCTGGTGGAGACAAACATCTCCAAATACTGCAGTGAACACAATATTTTTTATGCAAGGTCCTTCTTTGGTGATGTTTACGAAGAGCTCTGAAAAAAAACAGAATGATTAGTAAGTAGTGTCACAGGCCAGGGTACCACTCCTGATATTTAAAAGACTCCTCTGAGCTGTAGCAGTAGCTAGTGCAGCCTATGTTGTGTGGTGTTATTCTGAATCCATATTACGGTGCTGCAACCCATACTCTTCATAAGTCTAGTCCTCCTTGCCTCCTACCTGCCACTCAGTTCACCATCATCTTGTCCTAATGAAGTGTCACATGCACATCCCGGGCAGGAAGACTTTTACACCAGCCAGAATTAGTTTTTTGTCTGCCATGGTTAAAACAAATATTCTATTAATATATATTTTTAATTTAAATGCAAGTTCATTCCAAAGTCACAAAACACATTTTCCTACTGAACCCTCCTCTGCTAATCCAGGCATTTGAATACAAGCTGGTGGTACATACTGCTTTTCATGTATAAACCCTGTTGAGAGGCAGTAATATTAGGTCTTTACTATTATGCCTTTGCTATTCTTCCTGAATGAATGGCAACACAATAGGAACATTTCTATATGTTCTGCTGTTCAGTAGTTTGCAACCTGTGATTTAGAGGGGAAAAAAACCCCAAACCAAACAAAAACCAAGCATTTTTTATAACCTGTGGATATTTTTGTACAGTTAAAAATTTCTTATATTGCCCTTGTCAGGTGTTTTAGTATATCCTGTCCTCAGAAGATACACAGAAGATACTTCCTGTCCTACAGAAGTACCACATAGAACCAGGAGAAGATCAGGCAGTATGGACAAGGCCAGCCTACTCCAGTGGCCTTGGTCCCGGAGATGCATCTCTCTGAGGTGACAAAGAGGTGTACTGACTTTTTTATGCATTTAAGGGAAATTTTGTCCATATTTGGCTTATTTTAGTTGAACTAAGTATGTTTAATTTGGGATTGTCACTTTCTTCACTATTACTTATTAAGATCTTGGCAGTGTTACTGACACCTCAGTCTTAGAATGAATAAACCCGAACAAAGACTTCAGAAATTTTTCTGTGAATTAAGATATCTAATGAATTGTTACTGCTGTAATAAAATAACTTGTGAATTGAAATAGTTTAATATACCTTAGAGGGAGAAAATACGAGGGAGGAATAGAGGGAGGAATAGAAATAGGAATAGGACTTTTTTTTTTGTTTGAAAATCTGGTTATTTTAAAAATAAGCTTCACAAATTTAGTATTGAGTTATTTGTGTCAGTTGAAAAAATATTTTTTTCCTTAAAGGGATGATATTCCATTCACCTGATTGCCACATGTTTTGTTGCATCTATCAATTAGTTCTTTTCTCAAGCTGTGCTCATCTGTGTTTGAACTGAACACACCATCAATCAGCAGCTCATGCAGTTGAAAGGTCGCTTAGAGGAACTGCCCATCACTGCAGTTGGTAAGCAAGAAAGTTAAAAGGTGGGTAAGAAACAGAAGTAGAAAAATAAAGTATCTTTAGATTCTTGTTTAGTTCATATTAATGCAATCAGAAAGATGGAATGGACAGGCAGAACATGAGCCTTGCTTTTATAATCTGTATAATTAGTGGAGAGAAAATTGTTCATACTAAGGGCTTTTCTCTCCTTAGATTCAAAATGGCATAGCAGGCCTCAAATAAATTCTTCAAGGCCACAGAACAGCCAGCACAGCAGCTCATCAGAGGCAGACTTGAAGTGGAATACCAACAGTAGGCACCTCTAGAGGTGTACTTTGAACTTATATTAGATTGGTCCTGCAGACCAGTGATTTTAGTGGCTGTAGCCCATTAGTTGTGCTCCTGGAGAGAATCTCCAGGTTTAGTTTCGCAGGAAATAAATACAGTATGCGTATTGAAATGTCAACTGAGATGTGTCAAGTGGTGACATTTTGGAACTACACATTAAGAATGTACTTCCGACCTGAGCTGAAATGTAGCATAAATACACCCATAGGTAGGTAGCAAGCAGTGAAGTTTCTTGCAAATGCAGTGTTTTCAAAAAGGTAGTCAAAGGATTAAAACAGCCATTAATGAATTTTGCATTCTAAGAGAGAATCTTATCTGCAGCGAAGCTGGAAAAGCTTAGGCAGCCTGAACAAACCACCTGAATGAAATAAATAAACAGCCTTCAAATTTGTATTTCCATTTTTTTTGTCAGCACTACCTATTTAGCTTCTTTTGAATCACAGGTTTGCAGTTTAATACTTTACAAGGAACAACAATATCCTGGTCTACTTTTTAAAAAATAAGACTTAAGATACATAATCAGATTTAAGTTAAACTTCTAATATTTCAGTAAAATGTACTGATTAGTTAAAACAGCAGTGAATCGCTTCTGAGTTAAATGAGATTGATACACATAGATAATTTGAAGCTATTATGCAAAGAATTGGTTCTGTTCATGGCTGTTACCCTAGTGTAGGTACAGGAACAATGGTGTTTTGCAACTGCAAATATAATCCATAAAGAGATGGAGAAAATATGTTCATTAGAAAATTCAGCATAAGAATGACATCATTTACATCTGGCAGACAGGCTGACTCGCTATTTGAACTTCCCTTATTGTCAGAGAGAGTGTGGTTTCTCAAGGAGTTGTTCAAGGTCTTTTGAAGAAGTCATATGCCAGAGTCCTGTTTATTGTCACAAAGAAGTCTCATCTGCCAAAAAGCACTGGTATTTAAAATTTATTTCTAAGTGCATTGGTAAGAAGAAGCCTATCTACTCTGGCTTTTGTTTAAATCTGATTTATGAATCATTAATTTTGGTGACTAAATTTTCAGTTCCAGTCTGCTCCTATTTGCTATTGGTGTAGCCCATGGAATGATTGTATTTGGAGGCTTTTGTGAAAAGCCAGTATGAACTACATTGTTAGGTAATGAGAGCATGAGCCTCTGAAAAGGTAAGATATCATACATGTACTAGCCAGCCACCAAAAGATTTTGGAATCAGAAAAATTCTAGATTTTATACCCCAGAACATTTTTTAGCTCAACAGTGTTCTTTATAATTTGAAATTTTTTTTTTATTCCTTCTAAACTTCTGCAGAAAATATTGAATGATTTTGCAGAATTGAAAAGCAGTGCTCACTGTTCATAGTGAACATTGTTGGTATGGAGAACTACAGAAAATAAAAATCCTGCTACTTCTGTTATGTTTCATGTGAAATGATATATCAGGATCAGTTTACAACTATGTTTTGATTTTATTCTTTTTTTTGTAGACAAGATTCCATATGTATTAATTTTTTCACTTCATCTACAGAAGTTAGATTACTACAGTTAATAAAATGCTGAAGAAAACCAACAATATTGAGCTTGTTCTGCCTTTCAAATTTGAGTCAGAATGTTTAGCAAAATCTGAGTTATGCATTTGTATAGATAAGTGGGTGTAAAAATGTTCACTGCTAAATGTGCATAAATATAATGACTCATTATTTCACAAAGCAGTTCTTCAAACTGATTTTTATAACAGTTAATTCTTTAAAGCGGAAACGAATCTTATTTGATATAGCAGAATGTCAGTGTGGGAAAAAATGAGCATTCACATGTTCTGCAAAGCTAAATGCATATAGATAGATGTTATGTTATATCCTAGTCTGTTCCAAATACATTAAATCAATCAAACAAACAAAATTCTTAAGCACAAACATTATCATTCAAAATTCACTAAAAATAACTAAAAATCCTCTAATCAATCTAATAACACAGAAGCTAATGACTGTTTTAAGAAGGTGTATGATACACAGGTGGAGTAGTTCCATCTACCTCTATTATTTGTGAGAAAATAAAATGTTCCTCATGAAGACTTGCCTTTTCTTAGATCAGTAGTGGATTACTTCCCTTGAAAACTACTGATGTGTGACAGTAGAGGGATAATGCTTCTATTTTTCCTTCAACTTGTCATATACCTAAATCACAGTTCTTCTGAAATGTTAATAACTGATGCGATGGGATAGAAGTAATAAGCATCTGTCAGTCTGGGGAAGGTATCAGCAAGGAATCACCATCCTACAGATGCTGCTACTGCAATATTTACAGGCAGTATCAGCCTACTACTTGAAATGCATGGAATGTATTGAAAACTTGCCTCCCTGTATTTTAGTAGAAAAATGGTTAAATTAAGTGCTCAGAAAATTAGCTTGTATTGTTTCACTGCACAGACATATTAATGAAGAAAAATAGTTCTTTGTAATTTGAGAAAATTGTTGTATCATCCACAAGTCACATCTGTTTCAGTAGAATAAGTTTTTTTCTTCCTCAAGGGTCTGTTCTTTAGTTTATAAGCTAGCAGGTCCTTGCAATAGTTGTTTAATGTGTTCTATACTACATTCAATAAGATGAACTCTAATCAAAACCTGAAGTGGTGTACTTGTTGCTACCATCAAAGGAAGAAATATTTTTGATGTTATATTTGTAAATGAATCTGAACTGTTCTGTTCCAAATTTCCCATAATGAACAAAATGTAGAATAATTTGCATATTTTGTGTTTATGCATATATTGCAATCCTCCCTTAATTAGTGGTTAAGAGAACTTAGTGGAAAGAGTTAAAGATTTGCATGTCTTTAACAACTATCACCCAAAAAGGGACTATATGGATGAGAGCAACAGTAAAATATTGCATTTGTTTATTTTACCAAATGTATTTGAAAAAAGAAAATCTGTGATGTAGGTGTTTTTGTGTCCTATGCCACCATCAAGCCTTGAGCACTCATATTCTAGTGCATGTGACCATCAATCAATAGCTAAATTAAATGTAGATATTTTTAAAACATTATTATTTTGTTCATTCCATATTTTATATACAATGTGTTTTTATATAAAAAAGTGGATTCTAACTTTCAAGTTCAGGCAGTTATATCAGTGTCAGTATGAAATGGTGTGCTGGTTATTTCACCTGGATAAATAGCTTGACAAATTGTTGAAAGTGTTCCACAGACAAGGCTCTGTATGACTAATATATCTCATGAGGTATGTACTTTTATATATCATATATGCTTTTGCTTGCTGGAAGTTGTTCCAAATTTATTTTAAAAAATGTCATTAGTTGTGTGGAAGAGTCAAGCTGCAGGCCATATTTTGCTGAAATTGATTATTAGGACATGGAAACATACAGAAACCTACAGTCTTTTGTAGGTATTTTCTGAAAGTAGGTGGGAAGGAGTATATAAAATAATATCTTCAGGAATAAAAGTGAGAAACAACAGAAATATGATGGAGAGGGAGAGAGGAAAGAATTGAGAAGGAGAATAGAAGCCATAAAGGAATAGACAAACATTTATCCTTATTTTGCTCTAACAGGAAGGGCAAACAACTTTAAAATGTTTTCACATTCACTCTTTTTTTTCTAAGATACTCTGAAGGCCTTCTAGATCTCACAGAAGACAATTGGAATAGAAAATCTCCAGAACAGTGCCCAACATTTTCAGAAAACTCAAAATAAAAATGAAAAAAATTATCTTTCCCCTTTCAAAGGGAACACTGAACTTGAGTTTGTGTAATTGATCAGAGAAAGTACTTTCTTCTTTATCAGCAAGTCAGAAAAAGAGAGCTGAATAAACTAAATAAACTAAATAAGAAGGTCACACTGTATCTGCTGCTGTTCATGTGACAGGCTCTACCCCTGCTTTCCTGGTAGTGTAGCTCTCTTATAAAAATATAAATATAAGGTAGAGATGACCAAACTGGTTACTTCAGTGATCTACATTACTTTTTCAAAATTCTATTCACAACAGAAGATATACAAGGAGAAATAATCCTTTCTTTAAAAATAAATCTGAAAGTCAGAGACTATTAAAAGTAAAGCCTTTATCAGATATCTGTCTTCAAATACATGGTCAATTTTTCTAAATTGCAGATTGCCTTCTTCATTGTTTGCTGAGTCTGAATGCAGGGAAGAAGAGGTTTCTGGGGATCCAGCTCAATTTGTATTGATGCCACGGGGAGTCTCTTCATTTCTTCAGTGGGAATATCATAGCACTTTATTAGAATATAATTTTTCCCTTGTTGGAATCATATCCTTGCCTTGTTTGTCATGTTTTGGATGTAAACAGATCAGGTGTGTGTGGAATAGAGATATGGGGAGAGTGACAGAGGCGGGGTGCACTTTGTTTACCAACTGTGAAATAAACCTTGAAGTAGCTTTGCTTCCAGTGAATCTTTTTCCTCCAGAAAGCATTATGAGCCATTACAACTTTAAAAATAATTTCCTAAAAATGGCATAATTCATCAAAGAGCAGAGGTGCATTCTGCAAAGGCCTGTAGTCCAAACATCCACTGATAATACAAGAATAAAATGCACAACAAACACTGTAGCAAATTTAACTAGAAGCATCATCTGTTAATTACTGATAAATGTTTTTGGTACTCAACCAAAAAGCTAAAACCAACTAAAACCATTAGTTTGCAACCAGAAAAAAAAAATTGTAATATGCTGTATCGTGATACAATGGGCTGTTTTCAACGATAAGGTTTTGGCCATAAGTCAAGAGTCATGACTGCAGAGTATCTCAATACAATGTGCAACATGTTTGAAGTTGATTTGTTTTGGCTTCATTTTTTTCAGCTTTTTATTTGTCTTGATGCCAAACATATCTGCTGTTATTTTAGATAGCAGTACCCCACCTCATTTGGATTTTATAAAACAAAACAAGGCAAAACCTCAAAAAGATAGAATTAAAGAAAGAATTAAAAAAACAAAGAAGGAACAAAAAAAGGAATCAAAACTATTTTCTCAAATTTATGGGGAACAGAATGTTCCAAGATTGCTTTCTCTATAATTTTGCCTTTCCTTTCTTCTGTTCTTTTGCTAAATGTAACAAATAAGAGTGTATCCTCTTCTAGCTGTTACCTGGATTCTCTGGTGCTCCTTGACGATATGTCTGCATTTTTGCCTTGAACTTCATTACCAGAAAAAATAGTAAAGAAACAGCCCTCAAAAAAATGAATGCACGTGCCTTATAGCCTCACTGCTTTACACAGTTAATTTGAGAAAAATGTTATAGATGGTTAATCTTGAGGCTGAAAGGCAATAGTTTAAAACTCCTTTTCTTTTGTTGTGCAAAACATTAATCATCACAGACCTGAAATCAGATATGTTTGGATTCTGAACACCTACTTCTTTCAGCAATATTAATATGAGACCAACAGATCTGGCCTGCTTAGAAAAATGACTTGTTTAATTCATTACAGTAGTTCATAAGTTTTAGGCAATAATTCTAAGACACTGAGGCAGCTATTTGCCAGAAACGGTCATATGCAGAGGACATAAGGCCCTTGAACCAAAAGCCAAGGAATAATGTAGAAATGAAATATAGACATATATCAAAAAGCTAAAATAAGCTTCCCTCAAATCAGGTCAGAAAAATTGAGAGAAAAATTGCACAGGCAAGCCACCTTCAAGGCCCCTTTGTCAATGGACAAAAATTTAATCGTTCCCACTCATAGCACCAAGGGATGATTTTTCAGCAAGTAATTTTTCAAATAGAGTATCAAAAATAACAACTTGAACTTGATGAGTAATGGAAAATATTATCTCTGAATACTAAATTGAATTTTTAAATATTTTTGTTCAAACAACATTTATTCCTCTATGATGTTTGTCTTCAAGTATTATTCCATGGATCTGTTTTAATTGTACAGGTATGTCTGTGTCAGATAAAAAAGGATTTCAAGGGGAAGTTTTGTTTTACATTCCCCAGAAAACCAAAAGCAGTATCATGGGACTTACCTCAAATGCAGTAATCTACTTTTAATTTTCCTGGAACAAATCCATTATGGAAGTTACTTCTGGAATGGATTCATGGAGTCAATATAGTACTGGAAATCAAGAGATACCCATGAGCTTTTTTTAGGTTTGAGAAGGGTCTGACAAAGCTGTTGTGCACTGTTCTTAGAGTACCAGAAAGGCTGCACCCAAAGTCACTTTCCTACAGAAACCAATCCCAGCATACCAGTTGTCCATAAAAAAGGCTTTCCCATAAGAACAAACTGTTTGTATTCACATTTTAGTTGAGATCTGCAGGTAATGAAAGTGTTTTAATTTCTCTTCTGGAAAGTAGAACTAGAAGGGCAATCAACTTATTATTGAAAACATATTAATAATATTTATGTGGTACAAAATAATCTTTCCTTTTTCCAGGAAAATATCATTGACAGCATGCATACCTTGGCTTCCTGTTGCATGGATGGACAAAGATTCAATTCGCAAGCAGATGAGCAAATGCCATAGTAAAGCAGTAACAAGCCATATTGGGTTATGTGGAAGTTAGAAAGCCTTGGATATTAATATATCTGCAACTTATTGCATGATACGCTGAAAAATTACATGATGCTACTTTGTTTATTTTTTTTTTTAATTTTTTTACGTAGTTCTTCACCTTATTTTTCACAAAGAGAGTGTTTAATCTCTAGAGAGGGGCCCCTGACTTGTGATGAGAAATCTGTCTTTCTACTGAGAAAGACAGTCTTAAATAGTTTTAAGTGTGCTATTTTGTATCACCTAAGTTCAGTGTCATTAATTCTGTATTCCACAGAGTCACAGAATGGTGGGAGTTGGAAGGTGGGAATAATTTGGAGTTCAATGACTTCAACCCCCCTGCTAAAGCAGGTTCTGGAACAGGTTGCACAGGATTATTTCCAGGCAAGTTTTGATTACCTCCAGATAAAGAGACTACATCCTCTCTGGGCAGCCTGTTCTGGTTCTTAGTCACTCTTCATATAAAGAGGATTTTCCTCATATTGAGATCCAGTGTTTCAATGCCCCTTGTCCTGTTGCTGGGCACCACCGAAGAGAGCCTGGCACTGTTCTCTTGACACCCTCCCTTCAGATATTCCAACATTGGTGAAGTTCCCCCTCAGATGTCCTTTCTCAAGGCTCAACAGGACCAACTCTCTCAGCCTTTCCTCATAAGAAAGGTGTTCCAATCTCTTAATCATCTTTGTAAAACTTCACTGGACACTTTTCACTAGTTCATTTTTTTTCTCTTCAATAGGGGACCCAAAACTGGACACAGCACTTCAGATATAGCCTCACCTGGACTGAATGGGGAGGGAGGATAGATAACCTTCCTCAAACTGCTGGCTACACGCTTCCTAATGACACCCAAGATCCCATTTGCCTTGCTGGCAGAAGGGCACACTGGTGGCTCATGGACAGCTTGCTGTCCACCAGGACCCCCAGGTGCTTCTCCACAGAGCTGCTTTCCAGAAGGTACTGGTACCTGTGGTTATTTCCCCCTGAGTGTAAGACCCTATACTTCCAAATTTTCAAATTCTCTTTCCTAAGACATAATGTCATCAGGCATTTGTATGCTGCAACTATCTGGATTTTATAAGTGCCTCTCCTTGTTTATCTCCTTGTTGGACACAGGTCCAACTATGTTTCTTGTGGGGTGTAAAAAAATATGCCTAAAATCAGCATGAATCCAGTACAGGAAATCTGGTTTTCCACCAGTGAGACAGATGTAAAGAAAGGTAATGGAATAAGAGAAGAAGAAATGTCAACTTTTATCTCTGTTCTTACCATCCAATAAACAATTCACTACATTTTTGTAATCTAGCTAGTGTGAATCCTTGAGTGATTCAGAAAAACTGTACTGATTTATGCAGTGTTTGGATCTTTCCCCTGGCTAGTCTCTTCACATTCTCTTTGTATATTGGAGGTTAATTAATGAATATATTTCTTAAATTTTCTGAGAAATTTAAATGAATGATGTTGAAAGATATTAAAACAAGCTTATAAAATAATTTTTTCTGATATCACTATCTCTAAAACCTAGTCTTGAAGTATAATATTAGTTTTTTTTCTGGGAAGAAGCTCTCATTCTCCAGCAAAAGACAAATGTAGAATAATTATAATGTATTTAATTACTACCAGATAAACTTTGGTCTGAAAAGACCAAGCAAAGATTTAAACAGTGAGCATAGATATCCAGAAAAATTGAGAGATAGAAGACTGTCCAACTTCAGTGCTGCCAGCTTTATTATTTATAAATTCTGATTCCTTGTAATTATATTATATACAGTTCCAGAATATGTAGTAAGAGACCAGAAATTTTTACTTGGTGTGAAAGTCACATAAATCTTTAATGCCACTGAAAAGAATTCTAGCATAGTTGTCTGTAGGAAGCCATGTACTAGCAAATTTTGGTTTACAATGTGTTATTGTTGCTTCTCTAAGGTTAAGACTCAAGTTCTAGCAGGTGCTTTCTTTTCAGCAAAGTACTTCTATTGTTAATTATATCAGACATCCAAAAAAAAAAAACCTGGCCAAACAGTTATGTAAATAAAGGGTAACACCAGGTCATATTATATCTAGAATTCTAGAGGAATAGCACTGTAACTGTAATAATTAACAGAAGAGTCACTTGTGCTCATGGGATTGGGTTTTTACACAGTAATTTCTACTCCTGCGCATTATAGTGCAGGGGAAAAAAAAGGACAACGCATGCCTCCAGTAACCTCAGTAGATAAAATCTAAAAGGAAATAGAAGTCCTTGACAAGAATGATATTTCTCCAAGTTTTCTGTATTTGTTGGAATTATTGAAATAGGACTACACAAACTACTGAATGTTTAAAAAATATATGGTCCAGAATACTTCCTAGGATAGACTGTTTTAATACTTAACCATGGGTTATGCTCTTTGCTTTTTGAAATTGGTACAACTGGGAGTTTTCATTCCCATCAATAATCTTAGCATTTTAATCCATAAAATGCTAATATTCTGTTGCCAGCAGTCGGTTGCCTAAAGTGGATCATTATGAAGGGGCAGGAGAGCAAGTATTTATCAGTCAAAAAGCATATGATGGAACATTACCTAATAAACAATAATAGTTAATAAGAAATAAAAATCTATATGCTGGGAAGGCGCAAATGCTTTGCTAAAAATCGATATGCAAATGGGAAGCCAGTGCAAAGCAGCTAGGTTGAAAAATATATGAGTCTTTTAAATCTGGATGAATACCTAAGCAGTTACATTCTAAATGAGCTAAAATTCATTGACAGCATTCTGAGAGAGACCTGTAAATTGAGAACTTTAAAAATCCTGTATGGACAGTAAAATCCAGAGATCATGAGCGTGCTTCTTTTGTGAGCATTTAAAAGAAAACTATTGGAGAGATTAATTTTGAGGAAAAAAGCTTTAGTTCAACAGCTGGAATAATGCTGGTAGGACAGTGTTCACAATTCCTAGCCTCCTACACTCATGTGACCATCATTCTAAGTGGAAAGTCTAGTCAGAGAGTTGTATAACAGCACTAGGTAAGGAAAACACTGATTGCTGTCATCCTGCTGTAACATAGAAGAATTCAAAGTCAGTTGGTAAAATGTAGATGTACTCTATTATACTATTACATCCCTATGCAAAATAATTTCACAGTCTCAGTGTGAAAAGTACATCACTTTTTTGAGATTTCAAAAAAGTACAAAAAGGTGAAAAGTATATAACTTTTTCCTAGATTTTCTAGATTTTTTTAAAGCAAATTTTAAATGGATGGAGAGTGTCATGAAAGCATGTCTTTTTCTTAAAATGTTTTTTCATTGGCAGAAATATAATGAAATAAATCATCTGGAATAAGGAATAGGTACTATGGAAATAGTGCATTTTCTGGTTTTAATTTTTTTTGCCCCTTGATTTTTAAAGAAAATAACAAATAATTGTTTGATTGTAGATGAAAACCTCTCATAAGATACAGAAAACCATTTTTAACAGTTTTGCACTTGGACTGGTGGAAAAACTATGTATCAAAAATGGATAAGGAGACAAAAATTTTTCTCTTTTACCCTGTTTTTCCTAGTATTTCACACTTTCTTACCTGAAAAGACTCCAACTTAATGCAACCAAACTTTTCCAGGGGGAGTATACCACATGAATGTTCTTCTTCTACATGTTCCCATGGGAGAAGTTTTTGATTGGTCTCCCTGGATCTGTGAATTCACAATTCAACAGCTGGTTTTCTTTCAGGAAGTATTGCAAGGGCAGCTTTATATATATGCTCATTAAACTTCAAACCATTTTTCAGTGTCAATATCAAGACTGAAAGAATCTTGATATCTGTTATTATATTTTAAAAACTTGAGGTTTCTCTGTGCTTTTTGCAGGAGTGTATACAACTCCAGACTCCACAGAATATTGTTGGGTTTTTTTTCCTGATATTACAGTGCTTGCTCCCAAGAAAAAAAGCAAGGATATAGAGTGTGGAGCCTTTTCCCAATTCCATAAACTTTGAATTAATTTAATGCTTTTCATCCCTACTGTGATGCTGAGGTAATTTGTTGAAGGAGATAGTCTTTTTAGCCCTCATAGTACAGATAGAAAAAAAAGTGAATATAATGTGAGTAGCTATTTCTGATGAGCAGTTTAATTATAGGAATCATCTAATTAAACAGGAAAAACGCCTTACTTACAGAGAAGCATTGTACCATTTGCAAATGCCAAATGGCATTTTTTACAAGCAAATGTACAAAATTCAGAATGGGCATTTAGTTGGAAGATGTGTTTTTGTATCTACGTCTGTTCAGTTGTCTGGTGTGTGAAAATCTCTGTTAGGTGATATCAACTCTATCTGGCAAAGAAAAGTTGTTAAATATGATGATGCTGGAAACAGTCTGACTGCAAGTGCTTATACTGAATCTATTACAAATATCTTCCTCTAGTCGTTTACTCTGTGTACATCTCTGGCAACTATGCAATGTAACATGATTAAGATAGTTTAAGTCCAGAATAAATTATATATACATATATATATGCTAGTGACATGCCACAGTGTTAGTAACTTACTGTCTCTCTGATCTTCAATTTAATAAGAAAACGTGTAAACAATAAACAGAAAAAGTCAGAAATTCCGTATGGGTAGTGCTTTAAAAGTTCATTTTCCTTAAAAGATTCTAAATTTATTTTCTCAAGGATTGAGGCATATAGAGTTTCTAAATAGGTACAATATTTAAGGATTTCATTAAATATATCCCATAGAGATAAACAGGAACATCAGGTTATATTTAACTACACATTGGTTTAAGGTGTTGAAGTTAGAAATGGAAGAAAACCTCGACAAAATCAGGATCTTTGGACTTTTGTTGTTGTTGTTGTTAATTTATTTCTCTCTCTTTCCCTTTCTCCTTGCTTCTCTTCCTCTTTTTCTCTTCCTTTCTTTTTCTCTTTTCAGGTGCTGTGATTTTCAGTTAGGTTCTAAAAAATTACTCGGAGGTCTCAAGCTGCTCTGGTGATTTATCCTGTAAGCTACACTAATAAAGTCAGGGAAGACAAACATAGGCAAAGGGGGAACATAGTCTAAGGTTTATATGCATGCTTTATGCAAATGTTTGTTACCAAGAAGGCAATATAAATCAAGGAAAGAGGTAGACATTAGTTCATTGTATAGGGATTTGAGATAAAATTTGCAGCATCATTTACATTTATTTTTTCTTGGAAGCTGTCACCTTATGTCTGTATACCTCAATTTCTTCACTCTGTATGAGTAATGACACTTGAGACTTCCCTTTCCTATAAAGCACTTTGAATTTGGTTTTGACGAATAATAGCTAAGTGTTATTTTCTGTCTGTTATGCCTAGTGCACTTTTGAGTTTCATTTCCAGAATACTGATGCTTTCTTTAAGAAAGAAATCTATTAATAGGTCTGGTATTGTTTAGCTAATTAGTATTTTTTATCTTTTCTTAAGGGAGAAAGCCTTAACATCGTTAAAATATCACATACAGGAAGGCAGCATACTGAAAGAGCATTGTAGTATTCACTACCCAATATCTTATTTCTAAAATCTGACTTCAAATGCTCAGTTCCAAAGTTTACATTGAGTGAGATATGTTCAATTGCATGCTTAAGCCCACTAGAATATGGCAGCACAGTTTATTTTCAAAAACAAAATAAGTTTACTAAAATACTTTTGAACTTTTCCAGTTCAAAAAGATAGTATGGCAATGTTGTGATGCATAGGTGGAATATGTCTACGTCCAGGCTGCTGAGAAAAAAAAATCAAACCTTAATTAAAATTAACTAATTAAAAATTAACTAAGAAGTTAACAAAACAGGAAAAGTTTATTCTTCTGTAGAAGCTTATGTCTCATTCATAGTAGGTCATTCTTCATAAAATGCCAGAGAAAGAGAGAGATTGCAAGCAGCAACTTAACACGGGGCTGTTTCATGTACCCTGTCCATGTGCTTACTCCTTTCCAATGACTTCAGATGGAGTCTAAGCAATGAGTCGGCTAATATAGACAGCAGGATTGAATGCAGTGAATACTTTCTTGAATTTTCGCTCCAAATAAGATGGCTGAAGGACTTATCTGTCTACACTGTCTACACTGGGAGTGGAGACTAGCCTCCTGAATTAGGCATGGATGTGCCGGTGCTGTTAAAGCCTTTTACACTCTCAAGGCAAATTTACTTCTGAGTACATTTTCAAGTAGCAGAGGATAACATATGTATGTTCAAAATGACACCTTAGCCTCTTACAAGAAGTTGTGACTCTCTAACACTTCAATTTTTTCAAAATATTTGTGTTTTACGTAAGTAAAAAAAAAACCCTAGTGGCACTTTACGAGTTCACTTGGAAAACCAGCAGTCCACCTGAAGAGATCTGACAACGAAAATGTATTTTGTGGCTTTTACATTTGCATAGATGAAATGTTTTCATTAGAGAGGGAAAAGTGCTGTAATTTAAAAATGTAAAACATCATTCTGTTGATCACGTTGAAAAAACTTCCTTTTTGAACTCAATTGAAAGAACTGTCATGACATAAGAATCAACATCATTGCTCAGTTATCTTCCTGTAAACCAGTAAGGTTGCACAGATAATGCAGAACTTCAGTATGACATGTATAGCAGCTGGATTCTTTAATAAAAACACATGAGGATTTAAAAACTTGGTACTACAAATAAAAACCAACAAACATTTCACCATGATCTTGCTCTATAAACCTTTTTTCTGAAGGTTTCTTTTATGGAACTGATTATTGTGAGACAACACCCTCAATTTCTGATTAAATTGGCTGATATCAATAAAAAAATCTCTTTGTAGAGATATAATATTTAATCATAAGAAGTGAAGGTGGCAATGCAATCACACATTATAGCTTGATTGTGTGAGATATTCAGCATCTTCAAATTATACTGACACTGTTTTCAATGGCATTGTTTTGTGAATATAAGAGGTAAGATGGAATCAAAATATGGAACACCAGAACAAATTTGGATCTAGAATGGAAGTTAATGTGACAGCACTCTCCCCTCCCTTTCTCCCTTCCTCCCTCCCTCCCTCCCTCCCTCCCGCACTTCCTTTCTTCCACTCTTCCTTCCGCATTTCCTTCCTTCCTTCCTTCCTTCCTTCCTTCCGCACTTCCGCACTTCCGCACTTCCGCCCTTCCGCACTTCTGCACTTCCGCACTTCCTTCTGCACTTCCGCACTTCCGCACTTCCGCACTTCCGCACTTCCTTCTGCACTTCCGCACTTCCTTCTCCACTTCCGCACTTCCGCACTTCCTTCTGCACTTCCTTCCTTCCGCACTTCCTTCCGCAATTCCTTCCTTCCGCACTTCCTTCTGCACTTCCACACTTCCTGTACTAGGGGCACAAAATGTTACAAATCAGACCTCAGGATATAAGTAAATATATTGATGAAGTTTTAATTTTGCTGTCAACTGGAGTGGAATGAGAGAAGAAACACTAAAGGTAGACCTTATGTGGGAATGTAATGCATCTTGTACCTGAAAGGAAGCATTCCTTCCTCACTAGAAGCTCTTAAAATTTTTTAAAACAAGTCAATTCCATTATTCTTTTCATAACTACCTTTATCTATGTATGAGATGCAAAATAAGATAATAAATCTTAGAACAGGATATTATAGCTAAGTTGGTATTGATCACAAGGAATGAAATTGCTAAATTACATGTTGTAAAACTTATTCATATCCCACAAAAATATTACATTAAAAGTATAATAAATTGCAAACTTTAATCACTTGGCAAATTATTTGACTCTTTCTTTTCAATTTATAGTATCATTTCAGTAGCACCTGCTTCATAAAATGTGCATATTACTGATACTACTCTGATGGCTTTTATAGGAACATTATTGGAATAATTTATGCAATTGCTCTTTTTAACTAATAATTCTTTTCTTCCACTTTCCCAGATAGCTTCACTTTTACTTTTTCAAAATCTTTTCTATTATCTTATTTCTCCTTGTGTTCAACATTGTCATTTTTTGAGCTGAATGAAATGAAGTAGTTTTTCTCCAAGTAACTTAATCTTTCATTAGAAAAAAGCAAGCTTTAATATTTCTACTACTTGCCTTAATTATAAATAACAAAAATAAAATTTTATAAAATATGAGTGTCTCTGAAATTGCACTCTTGTTTCGGCTTTATGGTACTACATCTATTCATTTTAATTAAGTTCTTATTGAATTTTTCATTGAAGAGTAACAAACAAACTATAAGATGTGAATTATACATAAGCTGAAGCATTTTGCATTAGTCAAAGGGAGAAAGAGTTCATACTTTTTCAATACGAATTTTTTCTCATAAAGATTATAGATAGAATCCAATCTTAAAAAAGAGATATGATCTATTCCACAATGTGCATTTAAAATCTTGATATCCATATACTGTGGTATAGAAGTGCATGATGTGCAGAGAGCTGCATTCAGATTTGATCATGGCCTTCTGGAATAACTTCAGAAATATGAATATCATAAGCACCCTGGAGAGCAGTTGAAATGAGATTATGCCAAAATCCATAGACCAAATACCAGACCCCAAAAGAAATCAAATCTGGCAGGAGAGTACAAGATACTCCCCTGAACATAGATCTCTTAGAAAATCCATAGAGGGTATATTTGGAGTGAAAATGTCTTTTAGTTGTATGCAAAATTAATATGACTACTAATGAAATACATATTTTTAAAATAAATAACATACATAATTTTAAATAGTGCAAACTATTTAGACTAAAATAATATCTTAATATTCTTTTGTTATTTCTTTTTCTACAGTTTTTTTCTTGGAAGTGTGGTACAGGACAGAGAGAAAGGAGAGAATGTGGTCCGGTCATATTTTCACTATAATTCTCGTTATCTCAAAATACCTTAAGAAATTTTTATCTGAAAAGCTTATGTGCATCCAATGTACAAAAAAGGATTACAAGCATGACATATTCAGATTCCAAAAAGCTTAAAAAGAAGGAAGTAAGTTCTTTTGTCCTACCAGTGAGGCTTGATTTACTCTGACCCCAGAACAGCCAAGAAACATTCAGTAATGCAAATTTCTTAATAAGTCAATAGTCCTGGTTCTGGCCAGTACAGGACTAATTTTTGCAGGAGCCAGAAGGGAGGAATGGCTAGGACATGGAGGTTTATATATACCACCTCACATCATTGACAGGGGAAGGGCAAAGGAATCTCTCCCGTGATGGTGTGGCCATGGCTTACATATTTTGGGTTCTTGTGTGGTGATCTTTTTTGAGTCATTCATCTTTCTTGTACATCCTTTTATTAATATTGTTTCAGTTGCTGTTACTCTTCATTTCTTATCTCATTGCTGTTTCCAGTAAATTGTTCTTATCTCAGCCTGTGATCTTTATGTACCTCCAATTCTCCTCTCCATCCCACTGCACAGGGGTGGGCAGGGGGAGGGAGAAAACAGCAACCAGAGCATGCTTTGTAGCTTTTCAGTGGGAGCACTAAACTGGGGAGCACTGTTCCTAAACCACAATACCAAAGCAGGACCTAAAGAGAGAAAGTCTTCCGTCTTAGGCTTCTAAGAAAGAAGGATTGGTACTGTGAATATGGATTTTCAAACAAATTGAAACCAAAAACTGTTCTCATTGTATGAAAGGTAGCTATGTCTTGAAAATGAAGACGCATGATTGCACTCCTTGCCTAGGAATTACCCTTATAATGATCAGTTGCTATTATTTAATATGATGGAATTATACAGAGACAAGAGAAAGATATTTTAGCCTACCTAAAGCTTTTTGCTGACACCATCTAATTATATTTTTCAGTCTAACTATATGACTACCTCAGGTGTGATAATGCTCTTTGCCTTGACACACAGTCAGCTCTGTCACTGTATTTAATAACATAAAAGGAAAAAAAAAAACATACCAAGTAAATAATTAATACAAAATAGGCAGTCAAACTTCAGTAATTGAATATTTCAATTAATCACAGGACAATTTGCAGAATATACCTCTGATGCTTAGTCTAGTTGTGAGTGAGACATGAAGGAGACCTTGAAGCTTACTAAAGAATAAGGCTTTTACTATTTAGTAATTTAAAGCAATTAACAGTCCAAGTGATTAATTTAGCATAAGTAAGAGATGAATGTCTAGGAAAAAAACCTCAATAACTGTGGTAGTATCTTATAAGTCCATCTAGTGCTAAAACCAAGAAAAAGTTCTCATTTTAAACAGTGTGAAATTAGCAGTTCCACTGCAGTACTAGCTCTGTTCATGTGTTTGAGAATGTTTGCATGGATAAAGAGGCATCAAAAGGAGGCAGATGTGTGAAAACTGTACTACACTACACTGCAGTGATATGTTCGACGGCAGTGTTGCAGATACATTTTAATGAAAGCTCTGTAGTTAAATAATGCAGATGCTTCTCTCAGGATGAATACATATGTATCATACTGTTATCTGCAAGTTAATAGATAAAAATAAATCAAATGATCAGGAAAATATTGTTCTAAAATGTACTGCTGACTAACATCTTGGTTTTACATTGAAAAAAATGTGAAAACAAATGTCTTAAAGCCTCAGCCATTCTGTTACTTTGAAACAGAGCTGAGGCAGAAAAAGATGGCAGGAATAGACCATAAATAGTCTTTCAAAATAGCAACAGTCAAAATTTAATAAAAAATTCTAAGAATGTTAAGTCCCTGAACTGTGATTCTTTAAAAGAGACTGTTAACAGCAAAGCAGCTTCAGTACAGTCTGAAGAGTCTGCCTCAAGAATCTGAGTTCACCAACAGCTAATAAAAAATGTTACTAGCAAAAATAATACATGAAGCTGGTGGTAAAAAACCAGCAAGTTTCTGATATTAATATATCAGAAAGTTTCTGATATTAATATATCAGAAAATGAAAGAGACTTGTACAGAAACAAGGAACTATTCCAAGAAGGGAGAACCAGTGTGGGGAAAAAAAAAAAAAAAAAAGAGAAAAGGACAAGAATATTTTAAAAGGAAAGAAGATGAGAAAATGAGAGTTCAGAGCAAGCATGAGCTCTGAACGAGCTGTTCCTATCCTGAGTTATGAAAGAATGGAAAATTAACTAGACTCTAGTTTTAAAGTGCTTTAAAATATTCTGATATGAGTGAATTTATCTGGAGTTATGCTGATGTGAACAAGCTCAGCAGCTGATCAATAAAAAAAGAAATACTGGTTAGGTTTGGGTTTGTTTTTTGTTTTGTTTGTGCTTGTTGTTCAGGGTTTGTTTTTGGGTTGGGAGGTTTTGATTGTTTGTTGTAGAGTTTTGTTTGTTTTGTTTTGGGGTTTTTTCATTGTTGTTTTGGGGTTTTTTGGTGCTAGAAACAGCATCCTGGGCAAGAGAGAAAGTATGTGCAGTAACAAGGCCACAATTTAATACATTTGGGAAGTTATCTTGACAATGTATCCTGATCTTAGTTAACATTTTTTCCCTAATATATAGTTATATCATTCTAAGTGCTTTTCAATCTGTGTTGAAGGATGACGTAATACTTGTTCTTTTGTACTAGACTATCTGTATGTGCTAACAACCAGGTAAAAAAATAAAACAGAGCTATCCACGTGGTCTAGTTCTTCTCTCAGCTTCTTTCACTAAGATCGTACTACTAACATTAGCAGATTTAATATGTTTTTGTTTAACTAACAGGCACTGAGAACATAATGGAGAATTTAATTCCTTTAGATTAATTCTCAAGAAGATAGTCTGTATCTTCTCATGTAAGGAATTTAATGACAAAATTTGGAAGCATAACTCTAAGTCAAAAATGTGAGTCTTCTGAGCATCTTGCCTAGAACAAGATAATCTGGATGGTAACAAACTATAGAAAATGCAGGAATATGCATTTCAGTTCAGATATTTTAAAGAGACACAATGCAAAGACTGGGTCAATAATCATTCTTTTCCAAAATTATTTAGACCCTCTCTGAATCTGCAGGAACTGTCAGGTAAAGCTAAATATTAAGGCTATGCCAGTTTTGACATTTTTAAAGGTGAATAGGTAGACCTTTACACTACAGATTACTCCATCTCAGACTTTCCCCTCTGTTGCTGCAGTTTGCAGTGTCAGTTCTGACCACAGTTTTGATGATGGGTGAGGGATGACAGCTGATGATGAGAGGCTATAGATGGGATGGAAATTCAACTGTGTCCTGTAACACTAGCATGTGATTTAAGTAACTCAAATGTCTTTGACTTACGTACTATGACTAAGAGGTTTGTGAATTATGTGCTAGATGGGAGCCTGGCATTTTAAATTTGTTTTTCCCCAGACAAGTATCAAACCGACATACTGTTTATAATGTTAAGAAAACTAACACAGTAAACACAACACTTTTCAAAATTTTGTCCATTTCTTTATGCTAAATTACATTGTAAAGTATTTTTCTGCTTCTTTACATTTTTCTGTCTATTGATTCAGAACAGAACATGGTAGAAGCTTTGGGCCTGACTCTGCCTTAATATAAATCAGCAGAGTCTCCATTACCACTATGCTGATTTATGGGGCTGATGATTAGACTTTTCCTCCTAGAATAATAGGGAACTAGCAGAGTGTTGTAGATTGTTACAGGGAGACTTTGAAGCAGACAGACCCATCGCTTTGAATTTACTTTAAGCCACGGGTTTTTTCTATCTCTAACAACACATAATTCTCTAAAGGAGTTTACTGTGAGTGTGTCAGCAACATACTGGAAGTGCTCTACTTGGAAATTACCCTCATAAAGACCTGATGTTGCTGATCAGACAATGCAAAGAAAATGAGGAAAAATATCACAAAAGAGGTAAGAATTTAGCTAAATTTTGTTCTGAAACATTAACAATTCCCTATGAAAAAGACCTAGAAAGATTTTTTTTAAGTAATTTTAATGACTTGTAATGAGTAAATTAGATTGATAAATAGAAAAAATAGGGTGGTTGTTTGGGGGATTTATTATTTGGTTGGTTTTTTTTGTTGTTTGAGGAAGTTTTTTTGTTTGGTTTTTTTGTTTGCTTGTGGGTTTTGTTGCTGTTGTTATTTATGAGATCTATTTTCTAGATGCTACTTTACTTTTTATAGAAGCATTTTTTCCCAGTGTGCTTTTCTGGTGATTCATTATTTCAATTGCATAGCAACCAAAATACATAACTTCAGTATGGTTGTTTTGTGCCTGGCTAATGTAGTTTGCTTCTTCCCACTGGTTACTGTAAAACCCTCAAGATTTAATCCTTTAATTGACTTTGTTCCTATTGATCAGGAGAGCTCCTAGCTTCATAGTAACTATTTGAATTCTATTTCTAGAATATTCATTTATAGATAAATAAAATTGTTTAAGCAAATCTTTAAACTGGGCTCAACTATGGATTCCAACTATATTTATTGCTGAATAAAAAATTAACATTATGGTGTTATGTTTTCTTCCACTCTACATATGTAAAATTTAAAGTGTTTTATGTAACTGAAGGTCACTGAATTACTAATCAGTCAATGTCACATGATTCTGTCTCAAACATTGGTCTCTAGAAACACTCAGATATTTTCAGAAAAAAAAACTGCTTTCCATCATAAAAGCAGTATGGTTTGTTTCTTAGTGTAAAAGTGAGTGCAAATAAATATAACCTGTTGGAGTAGCTAGGAAATGACAGTAACTGATCAAATATTTTTAGGAGTGTGATATGATTTCAATGTACTGTTTGGTTCAAAACACTGAGAGCAAGATATTGTGGTAATGGGATAGGATGGGGGGAAAAGACGAGTAGAACACAAATTTTAAAAAAAAAAAGTTAAAACCAAGTATCTTAGCTATTGGGGAGACATCATAAACTTGGTGCCTGGAACTGATGTCTTTTCAAATCAAGGTCCAAGTCAAGAATTTAGTCTACGTGGAACTGAAATGGTGGGAAGTTCTGTTTAGTGTCTGGGTTGCAGTGCTGAGCTCAAGGCCCATTCTCAGTTCAAATCACACTGGATAAACTTACAGATTGTACTTTGGGATTCAGGGATGTTTTATCACTTTTGCCTACATTTAATATTGCCATTCATTGACTGTGCAGAGACCGGCCAGTTTTCTAAAAAATAAGGAAGACAGAGCTTCCCTAATGTTTCTGATGTTAGACTCATACTTGTCTTTTATATGCACAATTATAAATAGCAATAACCCCACAGAAAGAAAGTAACATTTTTTTAACAGTGCCTGTTGATTATTCTTGCAAATTTTAGCTGAGAAAAACTCATCTAATGAGAAAAAATAAACTGATGATCCCTAAAACAGAATTAAGCAGAAACAATTTGTTCCTTTATCACAGCTGTTTGTTTTGTATGAAATGTGATACCTCCAGAAAGACACCAGGAAAAAATTTTATGAAAACAAACCACAAAATATATTCCTGTTTAATGTTTTGTGGCTACAGCCCAGTTTGTGGTGGCATATATTACCTATATTTGTCACTCTGTTTACCATATTGAAAAAGAAAAAGCAGGTAAATCAATCACACTGGATTTGAACTCTAAGATATGAAGTTTAAGCTATTTCCTTACATCACAGCACTCAAATGTGCTTAGGTGAGACATTTGATTCACTGCTGGATAGAAATGGGTTGTGTGACTTTCAGGTTTTTTTACTGCTCTTCAAAACATACAAGACAATTCTTCTGTATAAGATGATTTACTGTGTAGTTCAGCTCTACATTTTGCAGAGTACAGGATCTGTGAATACTTCCATCTCCTGTTGATAGCAGAGAGGTTATACTTTGTACTGATGAAAAAGTTGGGGTGCACCACCAGTCTGTTGATCACCAGAGGCATTCTCAGATCTGCTTATGCTGCAAAACAGAGTGACTATGTGGAAATAACTTGGCAAGTAACCACAGGAGCTCACAAGTCCATGCAGCAGTGCAGAGAGTAGTGTTATGGTTTCTACATCAGTGCATTTGCCTGGATCTCTGCTCCAATAGAAGTTCCCTGCTGAGGTGTAAAGCTGTGATGAAATAGCTATAGTGCTTCTACTTCTGGAGCAGGCACAGCCTCAGCTTTCTTTTAAAGTTTCTGCACCAGTCTCTGTTGCTTGATGTAAGTTTTGAGGAATACATTCAGTGCAGGTATCTCAGTGTGCAGGTGTACTGTGAGCTGCAGACTGTGAGATCCAGAGCTCTGGGCAATGGGAGCAAAAAGCCATGAACTGCTAACCTTTTAGATAAAGGGCACAGGGACCAGCCAGGGCACTGGACACTCAGACAAATGGCAGGAGCTGATGGCCCCAGACTTTCCCACACTTCGACTATGACAATATAAAAGACCAGGGTTTCCTCTTTTCAGGGTCAATCCTTGTAGGCACCCAGCTGGAGCTGTTATTTTGCTATTCCACAATGCTTAAATTATTTTAAGGATTGAGTTGACCAGGACTCTGCTGTGGGAAATCTGGGGCTGAGCCAGTAAGGAAACTTAGTCTGGCTGTGAGTGTGGGGTGTACAGCTACAAAGGGACCTTGGTCTCAGCTCAGGTGCTGTGGATGTGACTGCCACACTGGCCCCTGGATGGTTAGACAGGGAAGTATCCTTGACAAAAGTTCCAAAAGATTAGTCCTTATTTTATTAAAAATGCAGATAATGTCATGGGTATTCTATATATTGGTAAACAAATATATCCTTACACATGGAAGGTAATAAGCAGTATAGAAAAAAAGATTTTCAAATAGCTAAATAGAACTTAATTATATTTATGAAAGTGATTCCTTTATAATATTTTGTAGATGTTTACATTAAAACATAATTATATATATGTTATAAAAATTACATAATTTTAGTCTTAAATATTTACAAATTTGCATTTTAAGGGACAATTAGAAGTTCATCTGTTTTTTATCTCATGTGCTATCCCATACAGTAGATATGCAAAATCAGGGTTCCTGGGTTTTATTCGAGCTTCCTCATTAGTAAATATCACATTTCAAAAAGTCTGAAACCTGTTCAAGTCCTGATGGTTGCAGATGGAAATAATCAATACTGATAACAGTAATAAATGTAAATAAAAGAAGATTTGGGTCTGAAGTTTTTGGAAAAGTGATAGAGAGGGAATATGCTTTGTGGGGGCCATTTTCTCTGGTACTGAAGTCATTTATAGTGAGAGGGTGTTTTCATGGTGTTTGTTCTCTCTGAGAACTGATATTTGTAATAACATCCTGTCTGGGGATAGCACTGGCTGGTAGGCAGTCATGAAGCATGGAGGAGAGAATGGGAAAATCAAGAGTGAGAAATCGTGGGTTGCAATAAAGGCAGGGAAATAATTTGGCAATTATTGCTATAGACAAAGCAGATTCCAACTGAGGAATTTACCTTAATTTATTGCCAATTAACATAAATATTTAATTAATGTTTAGGGTAGTGAGAGGAGCAAAAAACCCTTGAAACTAAAAAGATTTAAAACACCTCTGGGTCTGCAGACCTACCCAGCCTGCCCTCTGCTCCTAAAACCTTCTTGCCTGTGCTCATGAGTTCTACCTTCTGTCCTTGAGACAGGATTATTTTCAAATTGAGGGTTATTGTCAAAAGTGATTTGCACTTATTTCGTCGTAATCTTGGCTTGGTTTGTTTGAGGTTTTCAGTTTTGCCATACATTTTTATGCTTTCATTAGCCTGAATCATTACTTATAAAATGGAATTTTATAGCCTGGTCTAAGTAAATACAGAATCCAGTTAAAAAAAGAAGAAAGCTTTGTGATTTGTAGGATTATATTACTTCACCTTTTCCCGCACCAGTCTATCACTCTTCTCTCAACTGATTTTCAGGTTTCTTGCCTTCAAAAGGGAATTGAGTCCTTGAGTCTTGACACAAGGCTAGCAGTTTTTCCCACTTGTACCTTATATCAGTTTCTAGCCAGCTCAGGAACTCTAGCTTACACTAGCATTTATTCTGAATGCACAGCATTATACTGCAGCATATTTGGACCATTACTGCATTTAAAGAACAACTACTAGCAACTCTGTAGATTTAAAATACTGCATTTAATTCAGCCTTTGTGTTTAAGCTGTTTTCTGTCAGTGAGTCTCTTCCTCCAAAGTGGCCCAAAATATACACACTCTCACAAAAAGAATCTAGAGCTCAGTGTTACAGCCACACACTGATGTAGGGCTTTTCTATACTTGTAAGTTGTATTAATGTGTGCATGTCTTCTTGTCCTGGTTTAGGACAAATTTGG
>VWYI01048526.1:0-21371 GCA_013399455.1 Anthoscopus minutus
TTTATTTATTTATTTATTTATTTGAAAATTAAGTATGTCATACCAACTCAGTTTAAAGAACCTAGCTGCATTTGACTGGCATCTCATTTACCTATGGAAGGATTTTTTTGAAATTCACAGTCTCTCCTCAAAGCTGTACTACCAGAACAAAACGAAATTTTCTTGTAATTCATTGCATATATCTTCAAACCAATCAGCGTTTCATCTCTAGAGGCACAAGTGTCTATATATGTTGTGGAAAAAACCATTTTGGCCAGCATGCACTGAAGATGAGGAGAAGGAGAAGAAAATTGCAGAAGGGTTGAGTTGGAAGAGACTTCAAAGGTTATCTAATCTAATCTCCCTGCAATGGTAAGGCCCTGTCAAACCTGACCTTGAATGTTCCCAGGGATGGGACATCTAAAATGTCTCCAGACAACATGTTCCAATGGAATGCAACATTTCCATTGTTCCATGTTCCAATTGTTTGCCGCTATTTTTCACCTTCAGGTTCTAAGCTTATTGCTAAGATTTGGAATAGTTGGAGAGTTAAATTTTTATTCCTGCATAGAGGATTTCTTGGGCAGTGCAATCTGTGGGCTGGTGCAATGCATTACTTACCTTGATGTTCACCCAAATTGGTTGACACAGTTTCCATATCTTCCCTTCCTCTGAAGACTGCCAGGCTGCTTCTGGTAAGCTCTTCATAGCAGAAAATATAACTACTACAGCATATTATTCATGCTTGTCCTATGTAATTCTTTTCATGGTTTCTGTAATGGTAAACATGGAGTGAATGAGCTTAGAAAGGGTCTACTCTTCACTTGACTCAGTACATTCTTCATTTGAGACCTGGGTCACATCACAGGTCTCAGCAATCACACAGACTCACAGGCTTACACATGTCCTGTGGCAAATAGGGTCATGTCTAAGAAGGTTCTGACAATATCCCTGTTTCTGAAAGGGTGGCAACATTTTAACCGGGATAGCTAAACATAGTCAGCCTCAGCAGGGACACTTCTAAAGCTACAAAATTCTCTTTGCTGCTTATTTTACATATCCCTGTCTTAAACTGGATGCAACTAGCTGTGAACTGAGGGGAACATATCCTCCCTACCCCCCTGCCAAGCAGCCCACTGTCTCGTAAGATGAGTCAAACAGAAAGCTTCCTATTTCTGATTGAAATTTTCCAGTGTAATAGCAACCTTAGCCTGGTTCTTCCCCAACCATTAGCAAAAATATTTTTTTGAGCAATAGGGAAAGGTTAGTGGATTATCTCTGGGCTGGAAACCCTGCTTCCAGCTTTCTTCCAGTACAAATGGACTTCCAGAATTACATGGCAGAAAGCCCACCAGGCCAGTCGGAACAAGAAGGATTTCCAAGGTTCCCAGTTCTGCAGAAAATTTTCCTGCTTTGTGTTAAAGGAGCCACTGATAAAAGATAGAGATAAAAAAAATCTGATTTGGTCTTTCTGGGTCTCCATTCTCTAGAGAAAACCATCAGAAAATGTCAGTTTTATATTGAAAAACCATGTTTACTCCTCATTGCAGTCTGCTGTAATTAACAAGGCAGAAAATTTGCAGGCTGAATGAGATGATTTGCCCAAGCCAAATGGCTGCTTTGCTGCCAAACCTTTCCTGCCACCTGACTGAAGCAAACCCACTCTTTGGACAGCTTTTAACTGAGCATCTCTCACAGCCTGAAATAGATACACTGCATCTTTAACTCCATTGTGGTAATATGGATATCTTTACAGGACACTTGGATTGCTCTAGTTTGACAATTAAAAAGAGAAGATAGGCAAAGCTAGTGCAAATTTGGAAGACTAAGCAATTTCTCTGAAGTAAAATCAAGTAGCATATTCACCCTGCCTTTAAACAAACAGAATAGCATATTGTACAAATTTAAGGTAATTTATCTGAAAGCTGCATGAGATAGCATGAGATACTGGTAGCAAAAGTGTTTTAGGTGTCTTATTTTATTTCTCAAAACAATCCATGAATAGTTTTTAAGCATTTGACTAATATTCAAAACAGTTTATGGAAAATAGTGTGTAAATTTCTCAGTAAAACTCACATTATGTGTTCACTACTTCTAAATCAGTAGTTGTAATTTATGCTTCATAACCTAAAGCACATTGAAGTGTTTTTCCCTTCAAATTCACTTAGCTATATATAACTGTATAATCATGCAAATTATAATTGTGTGCATTGACCATTCTTACCCTCAAAAAAAGTTCTTATGAAGAAAATATTATCCATGTGAGGGTTCCACTTCAAGGCAAACAATATTATTCAGAATTACCTTCAGAGGATGCTTGATCTTTATTTGAAGTTCCTAAACACGTTTTTTGCAATATTTCCATGCCTAAGTAAGTTTCAGGGTTGATTAACATGCAGTACCTGAAATATAATGCCTTTTCTTTGTCAATTTAAATTTATTGGCTACTGAGTTTTAGACTGGAATATCTTTTGCCTTTTAATTAGATCTTTAATGTGGGTAACAGAAAAATCTGGCAGAATACAGTCAGAGTTAGTAAAAGTAAACACAGGAAACATTGCATATCCTAGCTTCTGATGAAAATAAAGAATGACCAGAAATATGATTTTATTTGCTGCGTGTTCATGACAAACCATGGATCAGCAAACTATGTTTGCTTCTTGTGGTCTATATTGCATATCCTTTCACTCACTTTAACTTCAGCATTTTTTGCAGAAGTGCAAGCTAGCAACATCCTTTGGTCACTTGCAAAGGGCTCATAGTAGCTATACAGTGATTTAAAATTTAATCGTTTTCATGGAATATCTTTCACAGGTGTACTGTGAGATAGTGTTTTTTTCATCTTTTGGTATAAGAGGTTTTCAAGGTCTTAAATATCCAAAGTGTGTTGTGCCATTGCATCTGTGATTGAAGTAGAACAGCAGAGCACAAGCATCTGTGGGAAAGATGCAATGAAGGCTGCAGGTGTTTATCTGGGTCAGCCAAGAGAAGAATGGAATCATCATAGACACCTTCTGGGGACAACAGAGAAAGCCATCTCAGATGCTGACCCAAACACTCTGTTCATTTTGCTTCATGTTTTGCTTCCACTGCCTTCACTCTTATGCTGGCTGAGAATTCCACCTTTATTAAAAAAGTAAATTTGCCTTGGAATCAGCTGTGCCCTACAGAAACCCAGCAAGGGGTGCAGACATTCGGCACAGAGAGCAGAGGCAGTTGCCAAGGAGAGGAGTCACAGGATGAGTGTTCCTGATGGCACCGCTGGGGTTTGCCACTGCTCTCTGACGGCTGAGCACTGCAGATGCTGTTATGAGAGCAAAACGTCACCACAGCACAACTGCTGCTTCTCACCAGCACCAGAACAGAAAAATAAAACAGAGTCATGCACAAGTTGCAGTGAAGTCTATTGTGAAGGCCTGTGTATTTTTACTGCTAATTAGAAAACATTGTTCTTCATACAAATGCCTCATCAACCTATTATCCTAAGCAAGGAGTGAGTTCATGGAACTTGGAAATTATGTTATTTCAATAATAGCTGTGGATGATAGAATGAAAACATTTTAATGTGCAGAGGGAAATGTCATGACAACAGTCACTAATGTAGCCTTCACTGTATTAAGCCAGAAGCTATGCTGCAAAATGAATATGCTCCATATATTGCTAGGCACACCCAGAGCCACAAGCAGCAACCTTTTATTTAAAGTAGGTTTTTGAGGTGACATTTATTAAAAAAAGTTTTTAACTTAGAATTTTGCTAAAAAATTTCTAGCATATTTTGCAGATCAGTGAGGACATTTCCTCTTTTTTTTTAAAATATGAAACTAATATATCTTGAACTCAAGTGACACAAATTCTATTTCTATGGCTAGTGTTTTCATTTTACAGATTAATAGCCTTATGCAGGTCTTGTTCATGTTTCTGGAATTCTCATTCCTAGAATCTGTAAACCAAATAAATGGTAATGAAGAAGAAAATTTGAAATAGTTTGGCTTTGATTTTACTCTCTGGGAACCCAGTCACTTTCTTTTGTCCTCATCTACACCATTTTATATTTTCCCTTTATAGCTGTGTTTATTTCTGTCAAAAATGGATTTTAGAGTTTATTTTGAGTATGCTGCAATATGCAGACAGGGCCTCACTGTTCCACAGCTTTAATTGATCCAAGGTTTTATTACAAATTTCCCTGTTAATGGGGCACACGTAGGACCCAGTTTTTCTCTCCCATTAACCCTTGTTGCTCATGACAATAGAGCTCTGGAATTCTGTATATGCACCTATACATGTTACAGGCAAATCCTGTTGGATTTTGCAACCTACTGTCCAGCATCACATATGTAAAGATGATGCTTCTTTAGGAATAAAAGGTATAGTTCCTGTGGTGAGTTACAATGGTGCTTCAGTTAAAAAGTGTCATGCTACTTGCTATCAAACTTAACACAATGCTAAATGATGAATGTTTATGCTCAGTCGAGACATATTGGTCTAGATTGCCCAGAGAAAGCATGATGGCATGCAAGAGACAGAAACTTGCACTGCAGTTCTAGGTTTGTTGTTACAAGCAAACGTAGCCAGTTCAAAGCAAATAATGTCCTTCCCTTCATAGCCTCCAGCCAGAATGTGTCTGTCTTTCCTGGAAAATGACACAATATTTTTGCTACCTGATGAAGCAAGATCTCCTAGTAAGTAAATAGGAATTGGCTAAACTACATGACTATTTATGTACAAACACAATGATCAAGAACTAAATTTTTAAGCTGTGCAATATTGTGTATGTGCAACAATTGCTAAATGAGAGCATTGGGAAGCTTTTAATAACAATCTAGTTTCCTCTGCCAGCAAAAGAGTCAGAGATTTCTTACTTACGGTTATGACCCATGTGTCTACATATATCACTGCAGAGGTTTTGATCTTTATGCATAAGTTGAGAGTGTGAGGACTGGAAGCAGACACAGCTGTACATCACAAACTGTAGAGCTGTGTGTCTGGGTCTGCACCATGCCATCCACCTGCAGTAGTAATGGGAGGGACAGAACAGGGAGAGATCATTTTTATGTGGAAGAATAATGGATTTTTGGACAATTTACAGAAAGCACTGTGTTTAGAAAAGAAATACACCCTTAAAGAAATATAGCCTTAAAGTTAAACAAGATACAGTAATATAGAATAACTGTTACGAGCTCTTTCAGCAGGACAAGATGTGCTGAACTGAAATGGGTAGATGTGGAAGCTGAATGGCCATGAGGTGGGCACAAACGTGAGAGCTGGCACTTTACAGAAGCGTCACTTGAGCACAGGCACTGATTCACATCCAGCACTCTGTGGCACACCTGATGCCCTGCCTTGGAGCAGCTGCTGCCCTGTAGCAGGCATGTCCTGCCTTGCTTCCCTGAGGGCTAGGCTGTGATTTTTTACCATGAACTAGCTAGTTCTCTCAAGGTTGAGATTGCCACCTGGATCCCAGCGAAGCAAACCCCACTTACACTGCTAGGAGCAAAGCTGTGAAAAAAACAAATGCATTCTTAATTCTCTTAAGGCAGTGACACCCAGCTAATAGGCTTGAAAGAAGGATTTAAGAGAAGTGACAAGTGGCTGGCACTTGTCTAACCTATTACTTTTAAACACTACAGGTTAATATGTTTGATTGGAAAGCTTTAGAATTCACTTCCTAAAGAGCTCCCCGTGGCAATCAGTACAAAAGTAGAAACCACCCAAATTGTCTCACTTGAGAGCCTGACATGAATGAGAAACCAGGTAAATATTCATGTTCAGTCTTATAGTTTCTTTCAGCAAGTTATTAATTCCCTTTAACAAAAAGCTGAGTTCAGATGTAAAAAGAAAAAGCAGAATCTGTTTTTAAAATGCTATGGAAATTTGAGTGGAGCTTCCATGCAAGTGCAGCAAGAAAGGCAGCCTTGTGATATTAGGAATAGATTCTTTCTGCATCCCAAACAAATCTGGAATGCATTTCTTAGGGTGTTGTTAAAATGAGAGTTTGGAGGAAAGATTATGACTGTACACTAGATCAATCTCAGCCTCTAGAGCAGACATTTCTAATTTCCATGAAATTAAGTTATGGATGGTTAAAATGTTGCTTGAGTGATGAATAATATATGCTCCAAATATCCTGCATGCATGTTTCATCACATGAGCCAAATGTTGTGGAGATTTCAAATTAAAGTTATCATCCTGGTTTCTTGTCTCTACACTCTATCTTCAAGTCAAATTAATTTGTTTTACCTTGCTTGCCCTTTTGCTAAGAGCTTTGAATGCTATGAATAGAGTTCCATGCTTAATGTCTGGATGTAAACTATTATCGCCATTGAGACTGTATTTTCAAATTTTTTAGAGTAACTCTTACGGTATTTTAGCAAGATACTAAAATATTACTTAACTAGATTTAACATTGCCCATTATTTAGAAGCTTGTATAATAGAATTCTTTCATCTAAGATCAAGTTTAAAATTTCCGGTGCTGTGACAAACCCAAATATTTTACATCAATCCCTTGCATCCTCTCTAAGGGTACTACTGGAACTTTTATAATGATAGCATTATGGTAACCAAATCCAAACTTTGAATTGAAATACATGAAAGTAGAAGTTTCAGTACCTAAAATGGGGTATGCTTGTTAGACACAAAGTTCTTTGAGAAATATGACTTTTAATATCGGGTGAAGTGACTTTTTTCAGCCATGTAAGTGTCTGGAGATAGAAGGTGTTTTACGTCTGTAATTGTATATCTGGAGCCACACATTTCCTTTATGTACACAAAACGAAAAGGGTTCCTCTTTCTATCTCAATCACCACTTATGTCTCTGGTCATATTAAAACTACAAATAAAATCAATTGTGCTCCTGATGAGAGGAAATGTGGTGGTGATAATTACATCTCCATTGAATTTCTGTTGCTATTCTAGACAGGAGAGAAATTGAGTGACAGCCTAAATGCATTGCAACAATGCACTGAGAAAATAAATGCAGCTGACATGTCACCCACAACAAATGTCCCGTGTTCAACATAATGGATAGTATTTAAACACTTCCTAGCATATTGGATAGAGCTTGTCACAATTTCTTCCTCTGATAGCTGGGTTAGGCTTATGACGTAGTCATATGATACCTTATGGACAAAAATATGTGTTGGAAAGGAATGCCAGGTACTCACACTCCTAAAATCTGTTAATGCAGGCAGATTTCAGAATTATCTAATCTGAAATATCTAACTCCAGGGAGAATCATCCTTTTAGGAAGATATTTACATTTTAATACATGTAAGACGCTTGCCTTTCCCTTTAAGCAGAGTGTGTTGCAGTGAAAACATCATACATCATGTCTTGGACAGCTTTGCTGCTAACATATTGCCTTAAAGTAAAAGTGAATGTGAACTTCAAACTGCTTTCCTGTGACAGTGTGAAAAGTAAGAAGAAACATAAATTAAAAAAGCAGAGAAACACTTCACTCCTCGATAATCACAGGTTAATGATAAGGAAGATTCATGTTACTATGGATTTCCTCCTAGGTTTCAGTTTTATGGTTGAATTTTCACTTTACCTTTCTTTCACCCTTATACTTTTCTACCCATACCACAGTATTTGCATTAGTCCAGGAGCCTGTTTTCCTACTCACTGTTCAAACATTTCTTTCTCCTCAATAATTGACACACTTTTCAAATCTTTATGTCTTTCCTTCTCTGTAGGGAAGTTAACAAATTTACATTATCTTGGATGGACAGAGATGGCAGCTAGCTCTGCATAAGACTGAAAATTTGTGATTTGAGTAACTGTGGACAGAAGCTAGAAAAGGCGAGAAAGGAGGAAATGAGTGTTTCAGAATCTGAGAGAAAAAGATGTGAAAGATAGGAAGAAGGAAAGGGCTCAGGGAAGAGGATGGAATCCTTCAGCACCGTGACTCAGGAGACACCTAAGCCAGTACTGGTTTTTCCAGTTATATCAGGAAGGAGATAATTTAATGACTAGGGGGTTGCAATAAAACTTTTGTCTTGTATTCACTGGCCTGAAATGTTTGTGTATTTAACACTTTTAACTCAGCAAAGGGTTCTCCCTATTAGTTTATACAAAAGCAAACAAGCTTTTGAACTCAGGCTTTAGATCTATTTTAAAGGTTTTTTTAAAGGCTGACTGACACTCTCTGGCACCTTGTTTAGTCAGAGAGTCTCTAATTTCTCTGTCTGTTCATACACTGGTTACGAAAATACTTTATGTATGAAGTTGCAGGCGGTTTAGAGGGAGATAGTTCATTTTCTAGGCCCTTATCTGGATTTGTGTCTTCAGTGTTTCACTCTGTTCTCACCAGTCCTGTGATCATTGTACAGCTGAAAAATGCATGACTGCTTTTGCTACACAAACAGTAAACATTAACTACAATAGATTGAAACATATAAAATAGGCATACAATGCATAAACACTTTCTCCATGCTGAATTCTTAGTGCTGCCAAAAGTAGAAAATGAGAAATGTCGCCGCTACTAGCTGTCATCCCCTGGCTCTAGTGAGCAATACTGACATTTTTCTGGATGCCAGTTCTATTTTCCTATATTCCTACACAGTATATATTTCCAGTATATATTTCTATATAGTAAGTAAAATGTAAAGCTACACAGTCTAAGGAAAAAAATATGCACGTTCAATGGAAGGTCAACTACTCCCTGCCTCTTCTACAGCTACTTCAAGCATAATACTCTCAAGTATAAGCATCTCCTTTACTTTCTGAAAGTAGCACTCTGTGATGATAGCTTTGATCAGTGTGCCACAATTACAAGAAAGAGCATAAGCAAACTGGGTTTAGCAGATTTTTCTGGGTAGGATGCAGGACCATACATGCTGGTAACACACTGAAATATTTAAAAGGGCAAGAAAAATTCATTCAATGAATCTACATTTGTTTGTTTATTTTGAACATGAAGAAGATGAGTTTCTGAGTGTAGGTGTAAGCCAGTATCATTATTGACTTCAGCAGAACTGTTGTCAGTTGCAGAGTCAAAATCAGAGGCTACGCTTGGAAAGATGTTTATGCATCTGGTTCCCATTGTAGCAAAAAAATGATGTATCATTTTAAGTCTGGTTTTTAGGCTTTAAAAACTGAATAGGCAGTGCCTTCCTGAAGTAGTTTTACTTTCATTACATGGATCGTGTACAAAGCAATGGAAAAAGCAAACATTTTGAAATCAATATTGCAAACTGCAAATACATTAGCTTTAAGTGTTTTCCTGTAATGTAGAGATTTTTTTAGGAAGGTGATCTCTTTTATTTTTGTCTTTAAAGAAAAAAAATTCCAACATCTGTCAGGATTAAAACAAATTTATTTTTAATATCAATTTCCTAACAAACACATTTAGCAATTCTTTTCATTATCTTGCCTACAGCCTTTGAAGGTCACCTGGAGAGGAGATGATCTGGAGTTGTACATGCACACACATGTGTACTTTGCTTGTCAAACAGGCCTCCCTACTCTGTGTACTGGTGTACTGCTGGTTTCACTGTTTTCTAGTTGTCATTAATGGTCTAAATGTATGTACTTTGATTCCTCTGTACTTTTGATAAACTACTGCTCCTTTCTCAACCCTGCACCCTAAGCGATGCAAGTAATTCAGGATCTGATTTGCTTGCCAGCTTCTTTCCACCCCCACAAAACAACCTTTGGATTTTCCAGTTTCATGCTTCATTTACATGAGAAACCGACATTTTAGAAAGTAATTGGAAAAAGTGTATTTAAAAATAATTCAACAAGGCAGACAGTCTCATTAGAGTTGCTCCAGGCTGTGCCATAATGGCCTAGAAATCACTTATACACAACTCTAACTCTGCTTAAGGAGGAACTAATCTAAAGACACACTTTATTTGGTTTTAAATGCAGTGAAAGTCAGTTTGGGCTGTCAAAGAAATAATTGCAAATTCTTTCCAGTTGCTAGCAATTATTATTACTTACTGTTTGTCTTTCTCTTTTCTGTAGCATGTTACATGACCTAAAGAAGTCAAAACAGCTTTCAACAGTCATGGATGAAGACTGATGAGTATATTATTGTCTAGAAATGTGGAATTGAGGTTAAGAGACTTGCTGAGGAAAGCATCACAAGTGGTAGATCTGAGAGTGAAACTGAGATCCTTGGATGCTTGTTCTTCTGTTTTAATCTGTCCTAAATTACAGTGATATTTCAAGAATATGCATTGTAGTTCTGTTCAAGAGCATGTTGATATAATAAGACAATTTCTAAATGCTCTCAAGTAAGTGGCAGATTTTGCTGTTTGTGATGATTCTGGAGTGGGTCCAGGAGCCATCTTCAAAGGTGATTGAAGGACTGAAACATCCCTCTTATGAGGACAGCCTGAAAGAGCTGGGCCTGTTCAGCCTCAAGAAGAGGTAACTGAGAGAGAACCTAGACAATGCACACATATATCTGAAGGGAAGGTACCAAGAGGATGGATCCAGGTTCTTCTCCATGACATCAAAAAATAGGACAAGAGGCGATGGGCAGAAATTAATGCACAGGAAGTTCCCTCTGAACATGAAGAAGGACTCCTGTATTGTAGAGGTGACTGAGCACTGTGACAGATTGCCCAGAGAAATTGTGGAGTCTCCCTCACTGAAGATATTCAAGACTAGACCACCCTGCGTCATGTATTCTGGGATGATGCTGCTTGAGCAGGGAGGTTGAACCACATGACCCCTGTGGTCCCTTCCACCATTCTGTGGTTCTCAGATGGAGTAAGGCTCATTATTCAAATCTAGCTTTGTCCTCTTCAAAATTACATGCTTAGTCTAAGCTGGCTGTCCAAGATCCCTGTCTGTTCAGTGCAGAGAAGCAGGCAGTGGCTCACCCTAGTCTAGGATGAACATCCATGCTGATGTGCTGACATACAGTGGAGTACCTACTCTGACTGCAGTCCAGACTGTGCACCTGCAGACTAGAGTCCTGAGGCTGTTCCTGTCCCAAATATAAATTTGCTAACAACAATATTTCAGTTATTTCTAATGATCTTTCCTTTCCACAGAGGCAAGTTGTTGCTCAGCACCTTGGGACAAAGCTGCTAGATTACAAGCACAATTTGAACTTCTGTAGGAAAGAAAACCTTGAGCTGTGTGTGATTAACACTCAAAATTAATTTCATCACATTAATAATAAGAGATGTACAACACAAATGAGTGCCTCTTAATAAGAACTAAAGAAAATATTCAAAGATATAGCAGGAGCAATTGCTATAGTAAGGAAACTGTCATGTCCAGCTTCCATAAATCTGTGTAGTTAAAAATGTCTTTCAGGTTTATGCATCACAGTTGGCTGAAATTATAATTATACATAAAGTCAATAGTGTCCTCCACATTGCAGTGGAACAAGATGAAATTTTTCAGGAAGTACACAGCAAAAAATAACATAAAGTGAGATTTTTCCTGGAGAGGCTTTCTGATCATACCAATTTTTCTGAAGGTTTATGAAGGCATGTATTTGGCCACATTATATCAGCCTTCCCATCAATGAGCCTGATATTTGGGTTTTTTTATCTTTTCATACGTTGTATTCTTCATATGCTAAAATGGCTTCTCAAATTTATACTTCAAAATTCAATTTTATAATTTAAACCTAAGGAGTTTTGAACTTTCTTAAAATTTAACTAAAAATGTTTAGCATCTAGGAAGTTAATCTTAAGAAAAAAGCTCTCAAGAGGGAGCTCATTTTTATGTTTTTGTGGCTTTCCACTTAAACTTGGACCTGTTGGACCTGTGATCCATACAGGAATGTAGAGTTATCTAATTTCTTTTGAAACTGATATGAGGCATTTTAATATATTTTAAGGTCTGGACCTCTGATATCATGCAGTACTTGCAGGCTGCTGTTTGCTGAAGGCAAACTAACCTTTTTCCTTGTAATTTTCTGTGGCTTCAGTGTGCTGCACTACAACTGCTTCAGCAGTTTGCCATGCAGAACTCCTAAGGCACCAATGCCTTCACTTCTTATTGAAGCTTTGCAGAAAAGGCATTGAATTACTGACCAAGAAAACATGTTCTTACTGGTGAAAACTCTAGGAAAACATCTACTACAGAAGCAGTAGTACCTGATACTGGATGTTGCTGAAACAGATCTGTAAAGCAGAAGAGTATCCAAGAAAGGGAGAATGAATAAAGCTGCCACAAGCCTAGGGAATCTCCATTTCTTGTTAAAATACCAGACTGCTGGCAGCTAGCCTGCATATGATATCCAGCTGGTTGGCAGCCACAAGCATAGCCTCATTTCACAATAAATTCGAACATTTTGAAGTTTTCTGTTTAACACAAGTTATTAAATCATATTTCTGAACAAAATAGGCCCCCTCAAGATCTCCTGGTTCCAAATTACATTAGCTTAGGGTTTTCTCATTTAATTGCAACTTTCAAATATAAAATAAAAGGGCCGAGAATCTTGCTTTTGTTATTTGTGCATGATTTCATTTTAGTTACTACCGAAACACACCACTTCAGACATATGTGGCAAAAACAGAGGTTTTACAGTGAAAACAGATATCAACTACAATTTACCAGACTGTACTGGATATTCAAGACTGGGGGACAATGTAATTTTAATTGCTGATGAGGATATTTTGTGCTGGTCAGAGCAAGACTAAGACTGTAAGCTGCCACAAAAGATGTCTTTGTTTAAAACATATTTCAGCTGTCATGAGCTTTTTGTGTATCTCCCACAGAGTACTTCAAGATGATTATAAATATGACAGCCTGAGCCCTAAATTGCCTTCCTCATTCCCTTCACATGCTTTTCTCTCTCTCTCTTCTCCTCCTTTTGCTCATCACCAGCTCCTCAATACTTTCCTGAAAGTAAGGGGTTGCCTCCAGCTATGCTGAGTTTGGTTAAAAAACAAAGAAACTCCTCTGTATCTAACTCATCTGATAAAATTCACAGAGCTGTTTAGAAAAAGAAGTGAGCACTACAGCTTTGAATTTTGTTTCCAGAGGCCTGTGTTTTATATAGCCACCTGTCCTTATCCTAATTCTCCCAGCCTATTGTTTTGCTCTCCTGGGTTACAAATACATATCTACAACAACATGTGACTCAAGTATCTGAAGACTTTTGTTTTACCACTACCACTTAGACTGTAAAGGTGTGATTTATGACTATTGCCTTATTAAGCATGGCCAGCACATAAAAGAAAAACTGTTTTCTGGTACATACAGTGTACTATTAGTGTCATGCACACTAAGAGTGTGCTGTAAAGTATGCAGCATTTCTTTCCCACTTCATGACTGCCAGGTCAACAAAGATGCACATAAGGTGTTGCATATGTTTCCACGGTCATTTCTTTTGATGCAGCCATCCTTGAGAATAGCATTTGTCCTGGAAAATGCAGGAAGAAATTAAATGTCATGAAACAAGCAAATTACCAGATAATACAGAACACTTTTGCAAAACTGAGGGTTATGTTTAGCAGTGTCACTGCATTGTGTTTTAAGAAGGCCTGACTGCCTCTGAAAGATGATGTTACCATAAGTCTCCATTACTGCCCCCTCCCACCTGTGCTCTCACTACCTGTGTCTAAAAATTGGGACTTCTCATGAGTTTATCCCAGTCTCAGGTTTATAACTAAGCTCCTCTTTCTTCCTTTCTTCTCTGTGGAGGGCTGCAGTGCGCTGGGGTCAATCAGACCATAAAGATCAACCTAAAACTGTCGGAGTCTGGTGTGTAGGCCAGTGTTTAAGTTAGGATGAGCAGTACCCTGCCAGCATTGGCCCCTGGCACGCAAATAGTTCTGTTCATAGAAGGCTGTAGTTCTAGAAGGTTCCCCAGTTCTTCCCCAGACTGCTTTTCCTTTGGTGCAGAGTTTTGCATAAACCCAATTCCCCATTTCCTCACATTCCGCCCTTTCCCCTACTCCGTAAACAAATCCTACCTACCCCATTTTGGTCTTTGGAGCCTGTCCTATGCTGTGGTTCAGCTTTCACTGTTTGTTATTTTTGTCACTAAACCCTTTTGCTTTTCGGGCCACTCCATTGAGCGGTCCCTCCGTGTAAGGCCAGCCCACCTCGGCCGACAGTGGTGCATGACAGGGCAGCTGTGCCAGTGTGATGTACATCTGGTCTTTGGAGGAAAGGGAGGTTGAGCAATGGTGGCAACAAATAGCTTCCCCCCCCAGAGAAAAAAATCCCAGGCATTTCACAGAGTCCTTCCCTGGATCTCCCTGCTCCAAAGTAAGGCAGGACAAAAAATATATTTCTCCTTTCAAAAGTTACAAGGTTTTCACTTTGTAACTTTTTGCTAAAATGGACTTTGCTAAAATGTCACTGTATGCTAAAATGGACTGTGAAACCCTAATTGGCACTGTTAATTAGGACCAGAGGGTACTGACTCTTGAGATTTTGAGAAGTTTGCAGTACTTTTCATCTCATGTAATCTGTCCTTCCTTTTCTTGAGACAAGAAAAATACAATTCCAAAACAGATTTCATCCTACCATGAGGTAATCTAAAAATGTCCATATGTGTTGTTTTGACCTCAAACTTCATTAAATTGGAAGTTTCATTGATATTTCTGTCACAAGAAAATTTAATCTTTACCCATTGCATTTTATGTTGTCTAAATATCTTTTTCATTGGTAGGCTCCTTGCTTTTATGTTTGTTCTGTTAGTCTAATTTCTTCTTAGTTTAGTTTCTTCCTTCTTCATTACTGATCTTATTTTTCTTGTCCATTCTTTTTTCTGCCCATTTTTTTCCTCTTAATCTCTGGGTCTTCAAGTTCTAAAAATGTCTGCAAATATTTTGAAATTCTGATGGTGCCTCAGTGCAGCTTATTTCACATGAAAATGTTAGTATATTTGCTTCAGGAAAGCAGTTTAAGAAAAAAAAAGAAAACCAGGTATAATTCTTCAAAATTATTCTATTGGAACAAATACTTTTAATATTTTTTTTTAATACCTGAGTCTTTTCAGTTTACCATTTAACATTAAACTATAAAATTTGGCCTGTGTGTTATATTAGCATAGGACAACATTTTGACTAATTTCCTATAAATTTTCATGTGCAGTATAATCACATATTAATATATTAATTACACGGATGTAATACTGAGCATTGTTTTTACATTTGTTGACTTGCAGTACTGATTTTATAGCAGCATAAATACCAGTGAGATTGGAGGAACCAATAGCAAAACTATTTTTTTTGCTGTAGGCTGTCTGATTGTTTCTGTTTAGTATTTATCTAATTAGACTTTTTCTCAAAAATACATAGTTTTTATGATACAGTCAGCTGTCAGTGTCTTCCTTAGAAATATTTTATTAGTAAACAGATCTGGAACTTTCAATTTTTTTTTCCATAAAGCTGGATCAGTCATGAAAAATTGACAGGGGGAACTGAAACTGATGTTAAGTTTCTTTTCCAAATATATCTTTGCTCACAAGTAACATTTTTATTTTGTAACAGTAGGGTAAGAGATTGAAAGCAATATGTAGTGGTTATAGCAATATCACTTAAATCCACAGAGGAGACACAAGATAATAGAGCAAGTAATACCAATGGCCCAGTTTGAAGCCTGTTAATATGTTCTTGCCATTGCCTTCAGTGAGCTTGGAATCAGAAATGTATTTCTTTTGCCACCTCTTCACATTTTAAAGCATGGTATTTTGTTGTGAAAGGTATAAGCACCAAAAATATCCAAATATTACTGTCTCTACTTTTTCCATTCCTGTGTCCCTAAGCTGACACAAACAGAGAAGGGGATTTGTGGCTCTTATTGTCTGTGTGCCATGTGGATGCAGGGGCTGTACTGCCACACAAGCTTTGGGTTCAGGTGCTGGGGTGCACAGCTGATCTTGGACATGTGCAAAAAGTGAATGGTTGATGGATGGGGAATTTCACAGGAGTTCAGTGGTGCAAGGCTGGAGTGATTCCATGGGGAACAAAGGCTGACATCTGAACAGGAGACTGTACAAACAGCCCATCATATAGAACTGACACTCAGGATTGATTACACATTTAAGTCAATGCAGAGTTTGGCTAATTACTGGTGGTTCTGCAGTCTTAAATCCCGTACACCTGCTTTCTGGGCTTTGACCTTTTGACTACAGAAGGTGCAACTGGAGTAACTAAATTTGGAAAGGAAGAGAGCACAGTGTCCATGGGTTAGCATAAACATGATCTATATGTGTTGACTACCTGGACACAGTTGTGGTTTAGAATGCCCAGAAATTTATCACAAAAACCAGCAACATTCAGTCATGGGGGAAGATATTTTGCATTCAAAAACGGCTGGAGGTAACTAATGACGAGGCTTCATTTACCCAACATTGCATTACTGAGCTGCTTGACCTTTTAACCTTGACTCCATCTTCAATTTCAGCAGGAGGGAGAGCCCATGTTTCACAGCAGAATAGAAAATAAGATTAAATGTAGATTAGCATAAATCTATTTTTCTTTGTAACTTTTCATCCCCCATGATTTTAAACCACATGTAGTCCACAAATTTTTTGAATATAAGTAAAATTGCCTGTATCAGACTACTTACCAACTGAGTGTGCATTTACTTCATGCATTTATCAAACTTACCAGTTTACCAGCTACTCTTTAATAACACTTGCCTGACAGATGGACAAAATCACAGACATAAGGTACTGAATGGAGGAAGAAAGATTTCTCTGAGGACAGAGTCCTATTTGGAATTATTAAAACTGTTGCCACCCTCTCAGGTAAAACCTGTTAAACACACACCTATTACAACAGAGATCACTGAAATCTTCCGGAGAAAGGTGTGTGTTTTTGTTGTGGAGCTACCTGAATAATTTCCTTGTACTTCTGTATATGCTGAGCTCACACAGAACTCATCCTTCCCCTTGTCAGTGCTTTATTGGATAACCCCAGCACCCTGTATTCTACCTGTTTTCCTTTATATCGTCGCTTCTACAGCCTTTATCACCACAGTATTTGAGTACAATTCTCCAGTGCATTAAGCATTGTACCTGCCATCTGTCATATGTTTGTCCTCTGATCCTCTCAGTAGGGAGGGTAATGTGCTCAGTAAGGTGCCCTGTTTTGATGGGATTTTTGTTGGGATAGATTTTTTACGAGTGTGTAAAAATAGATGAAAACCTGCCTTGACCTTAGAGTAGATGAGGAAGTCAGTGATGAACTCGGTTCCCAGTTCATGGGGGAACTTACGCCACAGAATAGAGCAGCTCCTGAGACAGAAGTGTTTTCCTGAGAGAGGAAAACTTGCACTGGTGGAAGGTGCTGTAGGGCTTTTCCAAATCTAAATAGATATTTTATAAAACCCAGGTCCAGACCAAAAGGCACTTTAAAGAAAAGATTCAAGACCTTGAATTTGATTTGGATACTTTTGAAATCCTCCAGCAGAGCTTTGCAGTGCTCCTGGTAACTTTTGTTCCTGAAGAGACACTTCTTATTCTCGGCCTTTTCTCCCTTTCCAGATTGGTGCTACAGCTGAGTTTGCCAATCTGTCAGGACACATTTTAAGGCTGCCTCAACAGCAAAAGCATTGCTTTTGTCTGCAGGCTATCAGCCAGGCCTTCTGGGGAAAACACCACATACTGCTTTCATTCCTTCTTTTGGAAGCCTCCTCCAACAGTTTTTATAAACTTGCCTCAGGTCTTGCCCATCTTCCTCTTGGCTATCTCTGTTTCCTGAAAAGGCTTTGGTTACTCATTTCATTTTGGTTTGAGAGTAGAAATTAAGAAAGTCTAGAAATTTAAAAGAAGCTGTGTTGTGAGGCTCTGTGTTACAATTCCATTTGTGAGTTCTATGTCTTTTGTAACATAATATTTTTGTAGCTTTCTGTAGCATAGACAGATATGCAGACAGTTGAAATCCTACATTTATCATGAAGAACCTTTTTGACCTAGAAAGACTTGCTAGTGCATGAACTAACACAAGGTACTCATTTAACAGTGTTTCTCCATGTTTTTGTCACTAAACCAAGGCTTTTACTGTCTCCTTCAGCAGTCTGACACTAAAGCACCTTCTGCAGCAAATACCTTTAAAGTGGCAAAATTGATTTTAGTCTGAAGAAGCAATGGGTGAATGAATTAGGTAATAAAATGTGTCCAGAAGTGAAGTGTGGAGTTTAAAAACCTTCAGGTTGCAAGGCTTGCTGAAAGATTCATGATGCTAAATGGAAGACAAGTGCAACATGTTCTGTTACCATGCTCAAAAATGCAGAATCTTGAAGAATTGTTACCAGGGCTTCTTGTTACACCTAGAAGTAATTTTGACTCTCTTCTGGAGACCACTAATGGTAGCACTTACTGCTAGCCTTATCTCTGATCAGCTACACAAACTCTTAAGCTTGTGCAATACAACCATGGTGATTTTGGCCAAAGTTTTTAATTAAACTCTTAAATCTTGGAATATAAATAAACACTCCATTATAATTTGATCAGTATGTAAAAATTTAAAAAAAAAGAAAAAGAAAAAGAAAACAGAAATCAATAGAATGTTATTTCTAACTCCAAGCTGATATCCACCTCATAACAGAACTATTGCTAATGTCAATTGTTCCAGTCATTGTCCTCCTCATATAAGCTAGGAGGGCAAGACTGTAAAGTCATGCCAGAGCTGTAATGTACAGCAAACCATCATGAAGCTTTTTGGGTATTATACTGAATTTTTTTTATACTTTAATTTTATTCTTGCTTATGTACTAATGTATTGCTATGTGAATATGGTATTTCTTAAAAAAAGAGGTCAATGAATTCTTTTCAGGTAAAGCAGATTTTTCCAGACTCCAATCAAGAGATGATTATTAATTTCCTCAGGGCACAAGGGCTAACAGAAAGAGCTGTTAATCTTCAAGCCTTTTTCTGTAAAGTGTCTCTGGTCAGTGGCCAGCAGGAATTATATGAAACAGAAGTAGGCATAAAAGCTCTTTTCTGAGTGTAGTTTGTCTGGGTAGCTTCAACAGCACTAAACATGACTTAGAGCTGTTTAGTTTCACAGTGTTCTGCGGCACAGGATAAAGATTGACAAGGTCCTTTGATTCAAATGTTTTGGAGAAGCACTTTAAAACATTATCATGAATAATGTCTGCCTCACACTGCCCTGCAGGTCTTGATCAATCAGGGTCTAGATCTATACAAATATGATTCCTCATATATGTTCATCATTAATATTTACATTACACAGAGCCCATGCTGGTAGGGAAAAGGTGCTGGGGAGCTGTTTGCTTAATATGATTGATAAAGAAATCCTTACTGTGACTTGTCTTTGAAGTTTTATACCACTCTGTTGAAAGGCTGGGGAGATTTATGATGCACAAAGTGCAAATTGATGGCTATTCTGGAGGATAAGATGTGTGACCTGGAAATGCCAAATTCAGCATAGTGCAGAATTAAAGGACTGTTTTTCTGGCCAGCAGATATGGAGCTCATTGCCACAGTGGCAAGGGAAATGATTCAGTTGCAAACTGATGCAGTGGACTAGTGATCTGCAGCAAAGCTATGCTTATTCTGCCTAACAGTATTGTCTTTACATTTATTGAGTTATCAGCTGAGAAAAAAAGAGAGACTTTTAAAAAAAAATTGTCGCTATAAGAAACAGGAACAAAGAGCTTTTTAAGATGTCTTAAAAGGAAAGACATGCAGTCTATAATCTAAACAAAAATAAATAATAAAAGCATAAATATTCAAGAAGAAAGAAGGGACAACAAATTTCCCTTTCCCTTGTCCTGTTTTCCAAATGCAAAAATGTAGAAATGTAACTATAATATTAGACAGAATGATCAGTCAGGCAGGTCTTGATCTGCTGAAAATACACAAGGGACCAAAAATTATTACATAGAACAGCATAAATAATAAAGGTGTCAGAGGTGCAGAAGACTAGAAAAGCAGAGAGAAGTTCGAGTGATGTTTTGGGTCTTATGAAAAGCAGAAAAGAGAATATCTTGGAGGTGGATAGTGAGACAGATGACTGGTGAAAACAGAAGGTTTTGGCTTTGTGTAGCACTGAAATTTGTCACAGTTTACTGAGAATTGGTGTCACTGTCCTTCACAGACTGTTAGAGACCTACTTTTCTCAGCTGGAAATCCGCTTGAATAAGTGGGAAGAGAACTCAAAACAAGAACAAGGGATATAAAGACAGCAAAGACTGTACATATTTAAACTCAGTGTCTGTGTCTCATAAACACTGTGGTCTGATGCAGCAAGGCATTTTTCACTAAATCATTTACCCATGTTATGAGACTGATTATTGAGCTAGGGAAACTGATAATTCTCATTAAATGAGAAGAAATTTTATTTACTGGCATTACTGGAACGTGGTAGGATGACCTGTTGTTGGGGGTTACATGTTTTGTTTTTTTTTTCGTTTCTTAGCTATTAGAATTTCTCCCATTTAGCTGAGATGGCTGGCACATCTTTGGTACTTTAAAATACAAAAGTTTTGGCTGAGCCCCGGGGGCAGTGGGGAGGGGAGCAGGTTTGTTTTTTTTTTNGACTGATTATTGAGCTAGGGAAACTGGTAATTCTCATTAAATGAAAAGAAATTTTATTTACTGGCATTACTGGAACGTGGTAGGATGACCTGCGTAACTAGAATATTAGAAAACACCATGCATAGTGCATCAGAAATTGAGGGAAATGGAGCCCAGCCCTCCATGGATCACAGCAGAGGGACATGACTTTTTGGCTCTTTACTAGGCCGTGTAAAGTAACTGAGCTTGATTCCTTTGATTCATTACAAAGGAATAATCTACTCAGAAAGTGGCTGCCTTCCTCAGAGGAGACCAAAGTCTCCATGAGATGAACAGTAGACAAACTTCTTTCTCAACAGTGCCCAGTTGCAGTGGATTCCTGCCTCAGCTGTGTTTATAAGTACCCTTGACACTTAAAAAGGAGGTATTTTGCAAACACAGGCTGTTCTCTTCTTCTTCCTATACTTTTATTGTTCAGTGCTCCACTCAGCAAGAGTAACATAAGTTTATGAGACTCAATTTTTTTTTAAAGACAGTTTTATTTACTTCTCTAATCTAGGGACTTCAATGTTTTTATAAGCTACATGAGCTTTATTCTGTGACATGAGAAATTAATCCCAGAGGCACACAATGTATTCCTCTGAGAACTAAATCAAAGGAGATTTCTTAAAGGAAAAAAAAGGTTTTTGTCTTTCTCCATTTTATTTCTCTCTCTTCTCTCAGAGGTGCTTATAACTAGATATTTCAAACCCCTGCCGTGAGACAGACCCTACATTACTTGATGTAGTTGCAGATGAACATTTCCGTCATTGAACACAGCAATACACACTACTGTGAAAAGTAGATTCTGGTCTAATGTTCTGTAAGTAATGTGCAAAAACCAAACATGGAACCCCCTTAACACTGTATCTGATGGATTCTCCTGGTACTTGTTTCTGTGCTCAAAAGAACAATTTCTCTTCTCTTCTCTTCTCTTCTCT